>JAEMWC010000024.1:1590000-1617500 GCA_016490735.1 Pachyseris speciosa
TCTCCTGAAAATTACCCGTCGACTGAAAAAGCCAATTGTGTGGGTAAGACGTTAATCCAGGATATCATTGATATGTCGGAAATCTTTTAAATGCGCGTGACGTCTAGGAGTTGGAAGAACACTGGCTTTGCGCCTGCATGCGTGCAGTATATTTATAACAAAAAAAAAAAGTGTCGGAGATCTTTTCAACCATTTTCGAAGAAATGTCGCTAAAACAGGGATAATTTTTCAGTTAGTTCGTGCATAACCCAGTAAAGTATGCTGTTTTTATGTGAAGTCAAAGCTAGTGTTCTTATTTAATCAGCTTCATGTTTACCTAACCACGCATGATCCAACAGCCTAATTTGTTTTCTGATTTACCGTGGAAAGTCAAACATATGTTGGAAATACGTTAATCGACTAAGCCACGAATAACAGTGCTAAATTAAAATTGTTGTTTTACTTTCAGCGCAGTAACGGAAAACAAAAACAATATATTAAAAGGAGATGAATTAACTGAAATGTAAAATCATGTCTGAGTAACTTTGTTAGACCATAAGAATTGATTTGTGTGGTTAAAATTGGATCGTGTTTATATCATGACCCTATCAGAGTGCGCCCCACTTATCAGTCTTGTCGCATTCGAAATCACTTGATGTTGTCCGTATTATTCCTTTGAAACGTAAATCTTCTACTTACCGACCTTTTCCTTGTGCCACATATTTCCCGATTTGCCTCTTCATAGCTTTTTAATTCAGCAGCTTCAACTGACAAGTTTATCAGGTCCACTGCAATATTCTTCTGCGTTTGCGATAATTTTAGATGATCATAACGTTGACCAGGCGTCAAACTTTTTTCAATTAATTTGATTTTTATTTAGCTTGCCTCTGTCCGAGAGGATTTCTTTGACACAAACGCAAAAAATTAGCAATTGGAAAACATAGATGCATTTGTGTGCCATTTTATGTCTTCTAAACGGCGAAATTCCGTCATAAATCAAACCAATTTCACAATTCTTGAACAAATAACCTTCAAGTACCTCGCGCTTTCAACGCAACAGCAGTTAGCAGAAGGGAGCATATTGCGTAAGGTAGCATGATGAGAAGCAGATTGCATAAGGTAGCATGATGAATGGACAGAAGCCGCTCAAAGCACAAAAAGAACTTATGGCGAGAGATTAATAAGTTTATCTCATAACATAAATGTTGGTAACGACCATACTTTAAAATTATAATGATTTGTTCAGACGCAATGTACCCTATCTAAGATGTTCGAAGGGCGTCTGCTCGCAGGGTATACGCAATGTTATTTCTACCCCAGTCCGCTCACTCCAAGTGCTCTGTTGCAAGCTAGAATATGTTCTGAGGGATTTTCTATCTTATGGCCATAAGCAGACATAACGACATTTGTGCTATAATGATTCGCATAAAAGCAGAGACCTTCAGGTACAATGAGAATTAGTATTAACAAATTACACTAAATAAGCACCCCTTACAAGTTAGTTTTACGTATTTGTGGTATTACACACTCCTCCTCCCACAAAACGTTATGATTTTAAAAGGTTCCACGCTTAAAAGTATCAAGGCTTGTTTATTTCTGGAATTTAATAAATATGATCAATGTCAACCAAGGAGTTTCCACGATTATCGAAGATCATAAGCTGAAGGCTTTCTGCGACAGTTGTTGACGGTGTGACCGACACTTCTGTAATTGTCGAAGATAAACTGGAGGCATTCTACGCTCTCGGAGGATTAACCAGACCCTCTGTGATTGTCGGAGAACAAGCAAAGCCTTTCTGATTAACCGAATAATTTGAATGACTGCCGAGGATCAACTCGGAGTAATTTTTCTACGATTGTTTAGAATCAACCTAAAACTGTGACGATTGTCGAAGACGAACAATAGAGTTTCTACCATTGTTTGAAATCAACCCAAAACCGTTGTGATTGTTGAAGATGTACTAAAGCCTTTCTCAGTGTGTTTTCCCAAAATCAACTGAAGACTTTTCTCAACACTTGCTGCACGGATCAACGAGAGACTTTCACCTACGGATTGCTGGGGTATTTCGTAATACTTCCAATTGGTACACAAATTTTCAGACCACTGTCGAAAGTTTCCCAAAGATCATTCTAAAGCTAGAAGCGAGGTCCTTCAGAAAGGAAACTCCATTGAATTAGTCAACGAACATTGCCCTGAATAACACACTTAAAGAGGGCACTCAAAAAAACTTCTTTGATAAGTTAGAAATAAATTAGAAACAAAATTGTTTAGCTGAGTATAGAAAATCTACCAGATAGTTGGCCTGATTGAAAAGCAAATTTGAGTGGAGGAAAGAACCGAAATCAGCGCTGAAATGAAAGTTTCGTGGATCTTTTATCTCATTCACGATAAGCAAGAATATCGACTTAATTATTGGATCTAAAAAAAAACACTTCGCACTTTGTACCTGCCTGTAAGTCTCTCCAGAGAAAAAGAGTAGATTTTTTTAGTTATATTCGTGCGTGAGCGGAATTATGCCTATTTAATCAACTTTACAAACAAAATATCTGGAAAAATGATTGTTTTTAGCTTTAGACACTTAACCACACATGATATAACCGCCTAATTAGTCATTCTAATATACCGTGGAAAGTGAAACACATGTTTGCACCTTATATCAATCAACCGATCATGTTATGAATAAAACTGCTTAATTTTCTTGCGTCATTTTCACGAAACAATGTTGGAAATAGAGACAAAATAATAATGTTCAAAAAGTTTGTTTTACGCCATAACAATGAATGGTTAGCCTGTGAAAATCATAAATTTAACATCCCAGATAAAAGGAATTATGAATTATACCATGCTTTACTCTTACATTGTATAAGTTTTCCTCGCTTTAGGAATTCGCTTAAAAAGACACCTTTAAATTTTAACTCCTGTAACTGTAGATTACAATGTTACTGTAAATTATCTTATTTTCTTGTTCTTAGTAATAGGATACAGTTGTAATCTCTACTTGAATTATTTTTAATCAATTTTTGTAAATTGTGTTTTTTTTTTCTGTGTTTTTAACATTCTTTTGACCCACCCGACTCCACTAGCCTTCGCTACCTTCGGATGGGTACTTTTATCTGTCAAACGTCGTTGTTGCAAATAAACTATTTTTTTTTCTTTTTTTGAAATTTAAAACAGTATTTTTGGGGGCGCAATGTCAACTCAAACCTTTGTATCACTGTAAAAGTAATTCGGTTTACTTTTCAGACTGGAACAAATACCTCCTTCAAAAACAGTCAAATTGAAGCCCTTGAACATTTCCGGAAACCCAAAATCCGTTCGGAGAATAAGTTTCTGCCCCTTGCAACTTTCTGCCACTGACATTTTTGGCTAATAAGCCAAAAGCCTTGAGAGGATTTCTTAATAACTGAATTTTCAGTTTAATAATTTCTTTTCAGTTATTATTTCAGAAAAAGTAAACATTCAAAGGCAAAATCAAGCGCAGTTGAAAGTTTTCTGATAAAAATGCCAAGTGCTTCCAAATAACTACATGTGCCCTGAATGCCTTACCTTGCACTTGCTCCTTCAATGCAGCAGTGCTTAGAAAAAGGAAACATATCACCAACATAATGGTTGAATAAAAGCCGTTTAAAACACACAAAGAAGCAATTGAACAGTATACGTAAGCTAGTCACTTAACTGCTTGTGTGAAGACCTTATCAATTATCATAGTGTTATTGGAGTTTACCTCATAAATATTCAGATTTCGCTCACCTAATTATTGAAGTGTTCACGTGCAATGATATTTCCCCCTCCCCTCCCCTCTGTTGCTCTGTTGCAGGTTCCGATATTGGTGTGACCGAACATTTTCTTTCACTCGAGTTTTCAAGACGACTAGAAAAGAAGCGTTCACCACTTTATACAGTAAACCGCGCCATTCGGCCACCTCGTTATTATCGCCAGGTTTTTTTGTCCCGTAAAGTGCCATACACTTTCTTTGCGGCCACCCTATTAACTGAAACTTTTAAATCACAGTTAAGAGTTTATAGGTAACTGTGAGGTTGGGTTTCTTTAACACATTGACTACCACACCGGCCGAAACGGGCCGCGCAGAACCAAGTCCCTTGTATCGCTTGTGACGTCATCAGTTTTAACCCTCGTAGATAACTTTTACATGCAGCATGTGAAGGGGGGAAGAGAAGATATCTTTCAAACCATATATACCCGAATGAGCACGATTCCGTCAAACAGGCCAGAAAGAAAGCATAAAAAAAATAATAGTAATAATAAAAATAATAATAAGAAAAAGTGACGCTGAATGAAAATCTTGTTCCACTACCCACTTGCACTTCCTTCCATTTAATCCTACGATCCTAAAAGTTTTCCCGATTATTGTTTTACTTTCAGCGCAGTAACGGAAAACAATATATTAAAAGGAGATGAAATTACTGAAGTGTAAAATAATGTCTGAGTAACTTTGTTAGACCCTAAGAATTGATTTTATGTGGTCGAAATTAGGTCGTGTTTATATGACGACCTTATCAGAGTGCGCCCCACTTATCAGTCTTGTCGCATTCGAAATCACTTGAGTTGTCCGTATTATTCCTTTGGAAATTAAATCTTCTCCCTACCGACCTTTTTCTTATTCCACATATTTTCCGATTTATCGCTTCATGGTTTTTTAATCAAGCAGCTTCAACTGACATGTTTATCAGGTCCACTGCAATATTCTTCTGCGTTTGCGATAATTTTAGATGATCATACTTGACCAGGCGTCAAACTATTTTCAATTAATTTGATTTTTATTTAGCTTGCCTCTGTCCGAGAGGATTTCTTTGGCACAAACGCAAAAAATTAGGATTCTAAAAACATAGTTGCATTTGTGTGCCATTTTATGTCTTCTAAACGGCGAAATTCCGTCATAAATCAAACCAATTTCATAATTCTTGAACAAATAACCTTCACGTACCTCGCGCTTTCAACGCAACAGCAGTTAGCAAAAGGAAGCAGATTGCGTAAGCCAGCATGATGAGCCACGTGCTCTGTTGCACGCTAGAATATGTTCTGAGGGATTTTCTATCTTGAGTTCTGGCCGTAGGCAGACATAACGAGATTTGTGCTATACTGATACGCATAAAAGCAGAGACCTTCAGGTACAATGAGAATTAGTATTAAACAAATTACACTAAATAAACACCCCTTACAAGTTAGCTTTACGTATTTCTGGTATTACACACTCCTCCTCCCACAAAACGTTATGATTTTAAAAGGTTCCACACTTAAAAGTATCAAGGCTTGTTTATTTCTGGAATTTAATAAATATGATGAGGGGGCAGGATGGCCGAGCGGTTAGGGTGATGGATTTTCAATGCGGTAGCCCCGTGTTCAAATCCCACTCTGGCCGCTGGCTGGTGTTGTTCTGGGTAGTCCCTGGTTCAAGTCCTCGGTCATCCTGGTAAATAGCCAACTGGTTTGCCTCCGGCCAGTTGGGATTCCTATCATGTTGAGTTTGTTTGATTTGTAGTGTAAAATTGACTCTGAAAAGTCCCGTGGGGACGAGCCAATAAAGTATGTATGTAAGTATGTATGATCAATGTCACAGACGAAGGAGTTTCCACGATTATCATGGCAAGAAATGAGGGACATGAGGGGGCGGAGTCACTTCAGAGCAGTCTAGAGAGCTGTCAATTACTTTCTTTCTTTCGCGAGATGCTATTGGATGATCGTTGCTATAGAAATTTGCAGGCCCTTCATAATAATAATAAAAAAAGATGGCGGCCCTGTCGAGTAATCTACGGTTGTCTGCAACAGCAAAGAAATAAAGATAATAGAGACTGTTTGTCATCTGGAAAATTTCCACTAATAAGTAAATCGAGTTTTGGCTGTTTTGGTGAAATATCGGACATTCTTGGCTTATGAAAGTGTACAGTACTTCGAACGATCACGGCGAATTGATAATTTGATTTCCTCCTGTTTAATTTTCCCACTATCTCGCCGCAAGGATTTGTTGTCTTTCTTAGTCCTTTACCGAGGATTTCTATCCGTAAAAAGCTTGGGAAAGAGAAGAATGATTTAACAAAATGGCCGGCGCTACTTCGAACCTGCGAAAACTTGGAACTTGTGAAGCGTTCGCAGCACTCATGGCGCTTCTATGAAGACTTACCTTCATCCAAGTAGACTTGAAAAAAGTCCATCTTCAATGCTGATTACCGTGGTGGACCGAAACTGTGATAGAAAAACAGTTCCATCGACGTCAACTACATTGTTTTGGAACAATATTTCTGATTGAAACCAGGGAATTCGTTCCGGCACGGGCTTGCAAAGTTAGATTTTTCGAAGGCGATTCGCAGCTGGAAAAGGCATTCCGCCATACTTTTCTTACCAAAGAAGAAAGCTCTACTTCAAAGTTCAAAACCGTGGCGGATAAAACTGGAAAGTGACTAATTATTGTGTCAAAGAACGACTATCGATGTCAATAAACAGGATCAGATTGAAACCAGGGAATTCGTTGCGGCACGGGCTTGCAAAGTTAGACTTTTCGACGGCGATTCAGCTGGAAAAGGCATTCCGCCATACTTCTCTTACCAAACAAGAAAGCTTAACTTCAAAGTTCAAAACCGTGGCGGATAAAGCTGGAAAGTGACCAATTATTGTGTCAAAGAACGACCATCGATGTCAATAAACAGGATCAGATTGAAACCAGTGGAAAAGTAAAAAGCTTAGAGAAGTATGTCAAAAAAATTAATATTCTTCACTCAAGTCTCTCTATTTATGCTCGACATGTTTTTAGCGTGATTTTTCTAAGTGTCGCTACGAACTGCGCACGCGCGTCCCTCATTTCTTGCCATGTCGAAGATCATAAGCTGAAGACTTTCTGCGACAGTTGTTGACGGTGTGACCGACACTTCTGTAATTGTCGAAGATAAACTGGAGGCATTCTACGCTCTCGGAGGATTAACTAGACCCTCTGTGATTGTCGGAGAACAAGCAAAGCCTTTCTGATTAACCGAATAATTTGAATGACTGCCGAGGATCAACTCGGAGTAATTTTTCTACGATTGTTTAGAATCAACCTAAAACTGTGACGATTGTCGAAGACGAACCATAAAGTTTCTACCATTGTTTGAAATCAACCCAAAACCGTTGTGATTGTTGAAGATGTACTAAAGCCTTTCTCAGTGTGTTTTCCCAAAATCAACTGAAGACTTTTTTCAACACTTGCTGCACAGATCAACGAGAGACTTTCACCTACGGATTGCTGGGGTATTTCGTAATACTTCCAATTGGTACACAAATTTTCAGACCACCGTCGAAAGTTTCCCAAAGATCATTCTAAAGCTAGAAGCGAGGTCCTTCAGAAAGGAAACTCCATTGAATTAGTCAACGAACATTGCCCTGAAAAACACACTTTAAGAGGGCACTCGAAAAAACTTCTTTGATAAGTTAGAAATAAATTAGAAACAAAATTGTTTAGCTGAGTATAGAAAATCTACCAGATAGTTGGCCTGATTGAAAAGCAAATTTGAGTGGAGGAAAGAACCGAAATCAGCGCTGAAATGAAAGTTTCGTGGATCTTTTATCTCATTCACGATAAGCAAGAATATCGACTTAATTATTGGATCTAAAAAAAAAACACTTCGCACTTTGTACCTGCCTGTAAGTCTCTCCAGAGAAAAAGAGTAGATTTTTTTAGTTATATTCGTGCGTGAGCGGAATTATGCCTATTTAATCAACTTTACAAACAAAATATCTGGAAAAATGATTGTTTTTAGCTTTAGACACTTAACCACACATGATATAACCGCCTAATTAGTCATTCTAATATACCGTGGAAAGTGAAACACATGTTTGCACCTTATATCAATCAACCGATCATGTTATGAATAAAACTGCTTAATTTTCTTGCGTCATTTTCACGAAACAATGTTGGAAATAGAGACAAAATAATAATGTTCAAAAAGTTTGTTTTATGCCATAACAATGAATGGTTAGCCTGCGAAAATCATAAGTTTAACATCCCGGATAAAAGGAATTATGAATTATACCATGCTTTACTCTTACATTGTATAAGTTTTCCTCGCTTTAGGAATTCGCTTAAGAAGACACCTTTAAATTTTAACTCCTGTAACTGTAGATTACAATGTTACTGTAAATTATCTTATTTTCTTGTTCTTAGTAATAGGATCCAGTTGTAATCTGTACTTGAATTATTTTTAATAATTTTTGTAATTTGTGTTATTTTTTTCTGTGTTTTTAACATCCTTTTGACCCACCCGACTCCACTAGCCTTCGCTACCTTCGGATGGGTACTTTTATCTGTCAAACGTTGTTGTTGCAAATAAACTGTTTTTGTTTTTTCTTTTTTGAAATTTTAAACAGTAATTTTGGGGGCGAAATATTAACTCAAACCTCTGTAACATTCTAAAAGTAATTCGGTTTACTTTTCAGACTGGAACAAATACCTCCTTCAAAAACAGTCAAAATGAAGCCCTTGAACATTTCCGGAAACCCAAAATCCGTTCGGAGAATAAGTTTCTGCTCCTTGCAACTTTCTGCCACTGACATTTTTGGCTAATAAGCCAAAAGCCCTGAGAGGATTTCTTAATAACTGAATTTTTTTTTATTAATTTCTCTTCAGTTGTTACTTCAGAAAAAGTAAACTTTCAAAGGCAAAATCAAGCGCAGTTGAAAGTTTACTGATAAAAATGCCAAGTGCTCCCAAATAACCACATGTGCCCTGAATGCCTTACCTTGCACTTGCGCCTTCAATACAGCAGTGCTTAGAAAAAGGAAACATATCACCAACATAATGGTTGAATAAAAGCCGTTTAAAACACACAAAGAAGCAATTTAACAGTACACGTAAGCTAATCACTTAACTGCTTAGGTGAAGACCTTATTAATTATCATAGTGTTATTGGAGACCGGTTAGCTCAGTGGTAGAGCACCGGACTACCGTGCGGGAGGTCGCGGGTTCAAACCCCGGTCGGACCAACACTCAGGGTCTTCAAATAATTGAGGAGAAAGTGCTGCCTTTGTAATGACATCTACAAACGGTTAGACTTTCTAGTCTTCTAGGATAAGGACGATAAACCGTAGGCCCCGTCTCACAACTCTTCGTAATTCTCTGATTCTGTGGGACGTAAAAGAACCACTAGGGTCGTAACAAAACTCTGGCAGTGACCACCCCTAGTGTCTGTCTTAATTTGATATTACGGGGCACTCATAACTCAACTTCATTAATTATAAACTGCGCTATAAGCAGTCTGGTAAAGTCCCCCGGCCAGTGTTGTAAACCGCCATGAGACTATGTGATATGAGCGGTATATAAATACACATTACATTACATTACATTACATTACATTACATTACATTACATTACATTGGAGTTTACCTCATAAATATTCAGATTTCGCTCACCTAATTATTGAAGTGTTCACGTGCAATGATATTTCCCCCTCCCCTCCCTTTTGTTGCTGTGTTGCAGGTTCTGATATTGGTGTGACCGAACATTTTCTTTCACTCGAGTTTTCAAGACCACAAGAAAAGAAGCGTTCACCACTTTATACAGTAAACCGCGCCATTCGGCCAGCTCGTTATTATCGCCACGTTTTTTGTCCCGTAAAGTGCCATACACTTTCTTTGCGGCCCCCCTTTTAACTGAAACTTTTAAATCACAGTTTTGAGTTTATAGGTAACTGTGAGGCTGGGTTTCTTTAACCCATTGACTACCACACCGGACGAAACGGGCCGCGCAGAACCAAGTTCCTTGTAAACAACTTTTACATTTAACATGTGTAGGGGGAAGAGAAGAGATCTTTCAAACTATATACACCAGAATGATCACGAATCCGTCAAACAGGCCGGAGAAAACGCGAAAAAAGATAAATAATAAAAAGTGACGCTGAATGAAAATCTTGTTCAACTACCCACCTGCACTTCCTTCCATCTAATCCTACGATCCTAAAAGTTTTCCCCAAATTTTTTTTCCAGCAAAAGGAAGCCCAGAAAATGCCCAGCAAGAGAAAACTAAGAAAAGAGAAAACTAAGAAAAGCGAAAGAAAAGGGGAGGAGAGAAAGCGAAACTTAGATTGCGAGGGGGCAGTGAAACTTTTCTCGAAATTTTGTTTTCTTCGCCTGCCCAAACTTGGAAAGCTAATATGAAGCATTAGGGACAGAAGGGCGAAAGGAGCTCCACCAGCAAACAGAGTATTGTGCAGTTTTGGTTCTTTTTCGCTAGAGTCTGGTCAGAAAACGGCTCGGCGAGTTTCAAAATGTGTTTTTCGGCAAACTGCTCAGGAGTTAAAGGGTTAATGATAAGAACCTGATTTCTCCTTGCAATATCAACAACCTTGTTCTGAGCAAACAGGAAATCGATTCACTTAGAAACGGTCAAGGCTGAGCCATAACTGAATATGCTAATTCTTGGGCTGTTTGATGATAAAGTGTTTCAATAAATCAACAGGGATGAAGCCACTCTAAGGGCACTAAGGCCACAAGGTAGCGGGCATTACCCCTTAAATCTACCAAAGCAAAGATTGAGCCCAAGCATTAGCAGCCATGGACAGCTGTTTCGGCCTAAGTTGTCAGGCCTCATTCGGATGGCATAGCTAATGTGGGTGGGTACTTGAGCCTGAGCATTAGCTATGCCATGCTGATGAGGCCTAACAAGGCCGAAACAGCTGTCATGGCTGCTAATACTTGGGATCAATCTTTGCTTTGGCAGATTTAAGGGATAATGCCCGCTACCTTGTGGCCTTAGTGCCCGTAGAGTGGCTTCAGCTTACTTGATCACATTAATTTGTGAAAGTATCCAATTTTTCCATGGTCAAGCTTAAGTATCTAGCAGTACAGAAAGTCCAGCCATCAGCTGGCATATGAACATACAGTCACAATACATTTATTACATTAAAACATTAAAAGATTCAGAGGACTGAAGGTAAGTCCCTAAACTTGTGCACATTTTTCATACATTCTTGGTGCTATAAACATACCTCCTTTAGGTAGATATTATGACCTCCCGCAGGTGGATGTTACTGTTCATTGTAAGAATATTAGAAATTCATCGAGCTTAGATCTCGACCACGTTTCCAAAAGTCAAACGCAGAATTGAAAACTCATCCGGTGACGTCACCTCCCGTAGATCGATGTTAACAATTCGCGACCTAGCTTTTAGCTGTGCTGCTGCTTGGTAACCCCCATTGCTACGAAGGGGGGGGGGGCTACTGGCATACCAGGCATATCAGGCATACCGGTATGCATAGTCGCACTTGCGTTCGACGTGAGGCGAACGTTGCCTATTTCCTGTACGGCTTTCTCCCAGGCCCTCGCAATAAATTCTTTTCGGTGACGTAGCCAAGGTGAACAGCCACACTACCACAGCAATGGATACTCGAACGCATAGCTGATGAAAAAACTTGAATACTTAAGCAAGGACCACCGTTGGAAAATAGAAGAGCCGGATCTTATAATAGATCTAACCAGCTATAAAATTGTAAACTAGACAACGATAAGAAACAAGCAAGGCTGGTTACACGGCGAAGAATATACATATTTAAACCAATATTTCGGAAGGCACAGCCTTCCTCCCATCATGGTGTTGCATATTATGACCCTAAGGTGAGACGACACTACAATTTAAATAAGTTGTTGATATAATATGATATTATAATGAAGGTAAACAGTACAACGCAAAATAAAAAACGTTACAGTGCGTTTGAAAATTTGAAAAATACGTAACATGGAAACAAAAGGAAAGGTATTATATTTCTTCTTTTCTGTTGATACCTAAAGGGGCAAGAGTTTGACCTCTATCAATTAGATATTTTTCTCTGGCTTTTCGTACACCATCACGATTAGATTTAGAGATTTTGTGGGGAGCAGGGTTGGCGTAGTGGTGAGAGCGCTCGCCTTCCACCATTGTGGCCCGGGTTCGATTCCCGGACTCGGTGTCATAAGTGGGCTGAGTTTGTTGGTTCTCTACTCTGCTCCGAGAGGTTTTTCTCCGGGTACTCTGGTTTTCCCCCCTCCCCGAAAACCAACATTTGATTTGAGTTGAGTTGATTTAATTTGACTTTATTTGTTTCTGTATTTGCTCGGCCCCGCTAGCCTTTGTGCTATAAATACTACCGAGGGTAAATAAAGGTTATTATTATATTATTATTATTATTATTATTATTATTATTATTATTATTATTATTATTATTTCTAGTGGAATTAATTGCGGAGGCAGGATGGCCGAGTTGTTTAGGGTGCTGGATTTCAATGCGGTCACCCCGGGTTCAAATTCCGCTCTAGCCACTAGCTGGTGATGTTCTGGGTAGTCCCTGGATCAACTCCTCGGTCATCTTTATGAATAGCCAACTGGTTTGCCTCCGGCGAGTTGGGATTCTTATCATGTTATGTTTATTTTGCTTATTTTCACCTTTGCTGTTTAAATTTCTAATGATATGTAATATATATTTGTAAATGCTATGTATTTTAGTTGTTTTGTATAGATATATATAATACTTTCCTTATATGTTTTCTCGGAAGATATTAGCTCTTGCAAGCTCCACTGAAATTCGAGAGAAAATAAAGTTTATGTATGTATGAATCTATGTATGTCAGTAGCGCTGTGACCGTTAGAGAGAAAATGTTCTGATACTGCAGTGGGCCGTTTAGAGCTGTTGGTTTGTTTGTCAACTGTTCTACGATGTTCGTTGAAACGGTCCTTTAGTCTTCGTTTAGTTTCGCCTACGCATTGTTTGTGACAGTGATGGCATCAGTGATGGCATTGTACCATGCATATGACATTTTTAGAATTGCAGTCAATGTGATGTTTGATAGATTTTAGCTTCGCCGGTGGAATGAAAAGTATTGGTTGTAAGTCCATCAGCCATGTAGTTGCATTTTAAACAGTTGTGGCCACAGCGAAAGGCACCAAGGCGTTGATTATTTTTAGCAGGATTACGTAGTTTAGCACTGACCAATAGATCGTTAAGATTGTTAGAACGTCGGAAAGCAACAAGAGGGGCAGCCTTGAAAACGTTAGCGCAGCCGGGGATACCAGAGATGAAGATAAAATGTTGGAGTGTTTGTGAATAATAGATGATACGGAGCAAATAGCTGGATTGTATGTTATGACTAGGGGTACACGTGTAGGCTGGTTACTATCGGAATTGCGTTGTTTGGGGGCAAGTGCTTCGGTACGTGAAATGTTGTAAACGCGTTGTATTTCGTTGTTGAGGAAAGAAAGATTGTACCCACGTTAATTGAGATAAGAGTTAAGTTCGTTAAGACGGAGTGCAAAAGTTTCGTCAGAAGAGCAGATGCGACGAAGTGTAGAATTTAGTGTCGTTAAGCTGACGTAGCCAGTTTGTAGACTATCATCTTAAACCCCTCGTACAGACTACCCAGTCAATCATAAAAGACACTACTCACTTCCTTAACCAACTCGAAAATCTCGGACAACTGCCCAACAATGCTATTCTCGTTACTCTTGTCGTTTCTTCACTCTGCACCAACATACCCCATAAGGAAGGCATTAATGCATGTCGTTACTTCCTCGACCGACACGCAAACGCACTACCTCCACTATCGGCACTGAAACTTTGTGTGACCTCATACGCATGATACTCACTATAAACAACTTTTCATTTAACGACAATCACTATTTACAGGTACACGGCACTGCCATGGGAACTAGAATGGCACCATCTTATGCCAATCTTTTTCTTGCCGAACTCGAAACAGACACTTTATCACATGTCCCATACCAACCGCATACCTGGTGGCGCTTTATAGATGACATTTTTATGATATGGACACACTCAGTAGACGACCTCAACACCTTCATCACGTATCTCAACAACATTCACCCTACAATTAAATTTCCCTTCCAATTATTCTTTCACATCCATACCCTTTCTGGACGTCAACGTGTCACTCAACAACGGTAAAATCACTACTGATCTTTACACCAAGACCACGGACAAACATCTCTACTTATTACAATCCTCATGCCATCCGAGACACAGCAAAAGAGCTATTCCATTCAGTTTAGCTCTTAGACTTCGACGCATCTGCTCTTCTGACGAAACTTTTGCACTCCGTCTTAACGAACCTAAGTCTTATCTCAACAAACGTGGGTACAGTCTTTCTTTCCTCAACAACGAAATACAACGCGTTTACACCATTTCACGTACCGAAGCACTTGCCTCCAAACAACGCAATTCCGATAGTAACCAGCCTACACGTGTACCCCTAGTCATAACATACAATCCAGCTATTCGCTCCGTATCATCTATTATTCACAAACACTCCAACATTTGGTCTTCTTCTCCCCGCTGCGCTAACGTTTTCAAGGCTGCCCCTCTTGTTGCTTTCCGACGTTCTAACAATCCTAACGATCTATTGGTCAGTGCTAAACTACGTAATCCTGCTAAATATTATCAACACCTTGGTGCCTTTCGCTGTGGCCACAACTGTTTAACATGCAACTACATGACTGATGGACTTACAACCAATACTTTTCATTCCACTGGCGAAACTAGATTTATCAAGCATCGCACTGACTGCAATTCTAAAAATGTCATATGCATGGTACAATGCAATCAATGTCACAAACAATACATAGGCGAAACTAAACGAAGACTGCGGAAGGACCGATTCAACGAACATCGTAGAACAGTTGACAAACAAACCAACAGCTCTAAACCCACTGCAGTATCAGAACATTTTCTCTCTAACAGTCACAGCGTTTCTGACCTGCAATTAATTCCACTAGAAATCTCTAAATTTAATCGTGATGGTGTACGAAAAGCCAGAGAAGCATATCTAATATAACGACGCGACCACGGAATGTGGCATGAATAAGATTGGAACTGCAGCCGACAACCCCGATACGTTTCTCGGAATATTTCAACCAATTCCTGGTCAACCAAGTCTTACGGTATAATAGATTCGATATCATTTATTAGGAATTCACTTTGCCGTATTTAATTTATTGATAGAATGCCGCAATTCTTTAGCGTTTTTGTTAAAATGTTAAGAGTCACGGTTTGATCAGGGAATCAGGCGTTGATGAAATGTTTACGCATAGAAGGGCTCCCAGGAAGCGAAGATTGAACGCTATTATATTACTAAAGATCGATAAAATCATATCAATTGCTACAATCGATATCAATCTTCGGCTGATTTCGATATATATCGGCAATCGATAACCATTTCCAGTACAGTGAATTTGCATAACTCAAAATAACTTGTGTGCAGATTGAAAAGCGACGGAAATCACGGGACGTTCCCTGGCAGACTCATTCTTCTCAAAAACTGAAACCTTGAACGAAACTCATATTAAACATGAAAGTTCCTCAGCATAGTGAAGAAATTAGACTAGAATCACCGAAACTGTAAACATAACTTTTATACTTTTCAGTAGCAAAGTGACGTAACAAACCTGAAATTGTAAACATGACTCGCTACTGAAATGTTATACTTTTCAACAGCAGAGTAACGGAACAAACCTTTCTCGATACATTTTGAAATTGTTCGTAAAAACGTCTACCGACATTTACACGAGCAATACAAAGCAACAGAATGGAAGTAGATCACCGATGAATTGTTTTTTAATAATCTACGTAAACGCTGCCACTCGGCTACCGTGGCAGAGATTAGTTCTAAAATATTCTAAAATATTATTTTCACTTTTATCAACTGATGTACACAACGAAAGTGTGTCAAGCAAAGCCAAAAAGTAAACGATACCTGATCGCAGTTTATTCGACTGTTGAATATATCACCAGGCAATTTCCGACGATTGCGTCGCCTACCGGAAGTGATAAGACGACAGACCGATCCTTTATGTGACAAAGCAGCAGCAGCGTGATCAGTACAGCAGAAAAAAAGGGTGATTGTGCCAATATTTTAGTTTAAAACACAGGCTAAATTAAAAACGTACGAAGCATAGCATTTCACTGGACCTCCGAAGTCACCCCAGCCTTTCTACATAAGGCGATAAAAAGTCAACCAAGTCGCTCATCTGTTTACCATCTAAGCTCCTCTAAGGAACATGAAGTTCACAATTTCGCCTTTTACCACCGTTCCTCTGCATGTGCTTTACCCGCAGCTCTTCACTTTTCAATGGCAACTGCTAGTATGTGACGTAATTCAAGATGGCGAAAAAATAGTACGCGAACAACGAAAAATTTCACCACTTAGTATCACAGGGTACCCAAGATTAGGATTCGTTCTCCTATCGTCGAACGCAAAAGCCTGAAAAACTCCTAAGCCCGTAAGATGGAACATGGAACATCCCGGAACATGAAAGTAATTGAAAATAAATAACTGAAAAACATATAGATAAATGAATTATGGAATCAATAAATTATTCAATCAGTCAATATTATTAATAAACCAATCTCACGTCATTGCCATTATTTTAAAAGAAGGTACCGTATTTCCTGGAATAAGCGCCCATGCTCCTTATAATTATTGTTAAAGCAGACAATGAACTATTTAAAGAATTAACGTTTAGTTGTCAGAAACAGGAAACTGCAACAGCGCCCGATTTGTTCAAAGTTAATTGAGTAGCTTGGTTTTTATTAGTTTCTTGCCGACAGTCGTACCGAAATGATCAGAGTTTTTACCGCTTACCTGTTGCCTGGATTTATGTATGCTTTATTCAAGGACATTTAGTAAGTGTACCGAAAGTTATTATTGAACTGCTAATTTAGGATTAGATTTCTCGGTTACCTAATGGAGTTTAAAGCGTCTGTATTTAGGCTTGTTTTAAGCACCACGTGGGCTCGTTAACGTCAGTATTCTTGGCTCTCTCGGTCATTTATTTCGCTTTTCTAGTTCCATCTATTAATTATGTCATTGCGTTTAGTAAGTAGAATCTTTGTACATATTAATTTGATTTCAGATCGAATAAACTTGCTGTTATACGATTGCGAGTTATTCTTCGGTTTGGATTCTTCGTTCTCTATCGTCGGAACAATTATCAAGCGCCCTCCCCCGAGTAAGCGCCCAGCCTCTCGGCCAAAATAGCAAATAAACGCCCGTCTCATTCGCAAATAAGCGCCCTCCCTCCCCTCCCCCTCACTTTCTTAAATAGTAGAGATACAAGGAAAACATGTTCCTATGGTCACTTTATTTATCATCTTTTAAGCATCAACTACACCTTCATCAGTACATGTAGGAAATTTGTTTATTTTCCGTTAAGTCAATTCCAGTTATTTCTACCTCAATGAGCTTGCAGAGTGCTTTTACGTGCTGGTTCATACTAAAGTTACAGTTCATTGAAAGAAAAATTTAATAAGCGGCCCCCTCGAATAAGCACCTTCTCTTGGCGCCCTCCTTCGAGTAGACGCCCCCCTTTTTAGTCGAAATTTTAAAAAAGCGCCTGGGCGCTTATTTGTGGAAATACGGTACTTTCTTTTGAAATAATTGAAATGACGTGAGATTGGTTTATTTTAAAATAATATTGCGGAATTAAATCATTTATTGATTCCATAATTCATTTATCTATATATTTTTCAGTTATTTATTTTCAATTATTTTCATGTTCCGGGATAGGTTTTATCGACGGCTGTCGTTTAAGGAAAGTCGTCTCTTACGAGAGGTAAGACCACATGGACCAACACTTTGAGGATTTGCCATAGAAATTGAAACACATATTGGAGATGTGTTAATCGATTTAGCCATAAATGCAGTGCTCAATTAAAATTTTTGTTTTACTTTAAGCGCAGTAACAATATGTATAAAAAGGTTGAATTTACCGAAATGTAACACGGTTTGAAATGTAATGTCTGAGTAACCTTGTTATACCCTGGCAGTGGCGGATCCAGGGGGAGGGTCGGGGGGGTCAGGACCCCCACTCCTCCCCCTTCCTCAGCCGAATTTTTTTCAAGTATGACTTGTTTGACTTTGAAATTCTCGCATCGACAGGATCGCCTACTATTACTCAACTGGTTGACTTGTTTTTGATGGAAAGCCATTGTATTTTGTCACTAATCTAAATTCCAGGCATATTTCTTCAATGAGTGGTACCCTCCGATGGTCACTCACCTCTGCTCGCAAAGCAGTTTTGTCCAACCAGCGTTAAACACGTGATCGTCTCCTTAAATTGATTAAGAAACAAGGACGGCGACGGCAACGAAAATGTCACTTATATATCTTCTCGTTATTGTATCCGTAACACTTGAGCGATTTGTTCAACTTGTAACATGTCGGAGAACTATCCAGGAACTAACTTTCTATGAACGACGTGAAAGTAAAGTTGATTATAAAAAGGAAAAATTTGCCATCATGTGCTCGCGTTCTCGCCAAAACCTAAAATTTAGTCATTTCACGCTGCTGTTTTGCAGAGGACGGCAAAGAAAAATGTAAAACGCATGTGCAGAGCGATTGTTTTTTGACGTTCCCGTCCTCGTTTCTATAACTTCCTTTTGTAACGGTGGCTGGGGGAGGGGGGAGGGGGTTGTTGGGGAGAGTGACGGAGTTACTACGAGAAGTAAGTTTCGACCCCTTCCCCCCCCCCCCTTAATAAAAAATTCCTGGATCCGCCCCCTGCCTGGGAGCTAATTTTTTGGGGTCAAACTAAATAGAGAATTTATATCGTGACATTATCATAGTGTGCCGACCACTTACCAGTCTTGTCGCATTCGAAAAGACTCCCCGGTTGTCCATATTATTCCTTTAAATCTTTTCTTTACCGACCTTTTCCCCCTGCCAGATATTTCGACATAAACCCGATTTACTGCTCCATGGCTTTTTAATTCAGAATCAGCTTCAAGTGACATGTTTATCAGCTCCACTGCAATATTTTTCCGCGTTTGCGATAATTGTAGGAGACCATAATGTTGAAAGGCCTATGACTGTTTTCAATTAGGAATTAAAAACCTTAGCTGTGCCATTTTATGTCCTCTAAATGGTGAAATTCGGTCATAAATCAAAGCCAATTGACAGTTATTTAGCAAATATGGTGACCTCAACGTACCTTGCGACTTCAACCCACCCTCTGTCAGCAGAACTAAGAACATTCCGCAAGCCAACATGATGAATAGAAGAAACCGCTCAAAAGTAATTAATCTCATAAACATGCGTTAACGCCCATCCC
Source organism: Pachyseris speciosa (assembly GCA_016490735.1). NCBI lineage: Eukaryota > Metazoa > Cnidaria > Anthozoa > Scleractinia > Pachyseridae > Pachyseris > Pachyseris speciosa. Next base: position 1,609,055 of record JAEMWC010000024.1, read on the forward strand.
TTAGAATTCTTATGATCTGTTTATACTCAATGATACTTCCACCCCAAACTCCCGGCTCCTCTGCCCTCTCAGTGCTCTGGTGCACGCTAGCATATGTTATGGGGGATTTTCTTTCTTATGGCCATAAGTAGACGGCTACATACAACAAGATTTGTCCTTTATACGTATAAAAGCAGAGACCGAACGTACTCATGATATTTCAGGTTGCCAAACCAGCCTTCTTCAGGTACAATGAGAACGTACATTGGATGGGATGTTTATGTGGTAGTATTTGTGTAATATCGGAAATACGTAAAAATGACTTGATTGACGGCATAAAATAAAATCATAACTAAGTGAAGCACGATCGTCCGGGTGAGTGTAGTCCTGAGAAGGACTGTTTGTGGTGACATTGACTGACGTTTCGACAACCTGAGCAGAAGTCATCATCAGAGTCAAGTGATTGGAGTAACGTCAGGAGATGGTATAAGTACTCTGGTCGTTGATGTGATTGGTCAACGAAGTCGTGATGTCATTGGTTGTCTGTCAGTTAAGCCGTGATGTTATTGGCTGTGAAGACTGTAAACCGTGGTTGGTGCGTTTCTAACTTAGAAGTTGGTTTACTAACTTAGAACAGACACCACTGAACCGTTGTCAACAGCTTCCCGCACCTTACAAACGACTTATTGACGATATCAACAACAGACAAACAATAGACACACCGACTAATTTGACTAACAATACACCTACGAACATTTGACTTACAAAAGACGGATCAAAACGCACCAACCACGGTTTACAGTCTTCACAGCCAATAACATCACGGCTTAACTGACAGACAACCAATAACATCACGACTTCGTTGACCAATCACATCAACGATCAGAGTACTTATACCATCTCCTGACGTTATTCCAATCACTTGACTCTGATGATGACTTCCGCTCAGGTTGTCGAAACGTCAGTCAATGTCACCACAAACAGACCTTCTTAGGACTACACTCACCCGGACGATCGTGCTTCACTTAGTTATGATATGACTCCTGGGTTCAAACCATTTACGATAAAATAAAATACTAAAATGAAATAAAAATTTTAGCAAATTTGTTCCTTCACGGAAGCTAGGACCACCAAGATCAATTGTTCTGCCTTTTAAAACTTATTTAAAAAGTTCCCCTGGCCCTACGGATTGAGTCTCTGTTGGAAAAGACTTTTTCGATGGAGGTTAATTGCATGTCGTTAGCAGTGTGGTTAGGAGAGGAGAGGAAATGTTCTGCCCAGTTGGTGTTACTATGGTACTATGGTGGGGGGTGGGGGCGGGGGGGAGATCGGTCTTCAAACGTCGTTTGGTCTCTCACGTGTATTGTAAACTTACGAAGGAAACTCTATGTTGTACACGAGAAAGTATAGGCCTGCCTAAAAGCCGAGCGGGTTCATTAGGAGAGCGTGGAGCAGTAGCGTTTTTGAGTCTTTTGTAATTCGTGTTAAGTCGCCGCGAAATTAATCTCTCGGATCCAATCTCTTCGATGTTTTTTATGACATGGCTGGTAAATTCGTGCAGTCAAATTCAAAAGCGCGGCGACCGTGCTTCATATTCCTATTGTGCATTCTGAAGACGTAGCATAGGGAATTTCGCGTTACACAATATTTGAACTACCGCGTTGAAAATGTTATAAAATAATTCGTTCATGCGTCAAACGACATGAGGGTCTTTATGGCCCCCAAATCAGTAACTATAAACAACAACGGAAAAGTTAATCAGAGTTAATGTTTTTTAACAGCAATGAGTTAATTTATTCTGTAGACACATTTAATTAATTAACAATGTTAAAGCAATGCTTTCAGCTGCTTGGAAAGTGTATTGGTCTTCCTTTCATGACACGCTGAAACAAAAAAAAAGAGAAAGTTTTCGTTAGTTAAGTTTTTAAACTCAAGGTGGGAATGACTTGGCTCAGCACGGTTCGTATAAAAATTAATGTCGAACGTTAGCACTCATGCAAGATAATCAGCCTGACCAAAAACTGCACCCCATTTTCTTGTTGGACGTTAGCAACTACACACGAGTTCGAGTTTATATAACGAGAGACAGCCGGTGCCACCGATTTTATTCCATCTGTCATAAACTTGTTCCCAGTTCTTATCCTTGTTTGTAATCTGGACACCAGATTACATTTGTATAAACTACTTAGACGATTCTAAGAGGTGGTTTAATAAACAAAGTAGATATGTTTCTGGGAACATACTTAGGTACGTCACAACCAATTATTTCTATAATGTGTGATATTATAGTTTTTTATTCATCGGGACTCTTGTTCTATAACAACAGGATTGACTTAGGTCTGTCCTCTCAATCCCTTTCTGTATGAATTTCGTCCTGATATCGTCAAACATTTGTCATCAAAAAATGAACAAATGCTTGAAAACTGACGCCAGTTACGTTTGTTTGTTTGTTTATCAATTTATTTCAACAGTATGAAAATGTGTAAAACGTGCGCTCATACGCTGAGTGGTGAGGAAGGGAGTAACAATTCATTCACAGTGACAAACGCTAAGTAGAATAATTCCATATTACATTGGAGATTTGGAAAAAAGACTTCACTCTGCTGTAACACGCCGTTGACCAACGCAAGAATTGTACTGAAAACATTTCATTCACAGCGCTGGTCATCTCGAACACTGCATGCGTTAAATGGTTTACCAAACGTTCGTTACCTCTGTCGTCATCCACCCTTTTTTCATCCCTCACTAAAAATGAAAACTAGGGAAAAAAATAGTTTAAACACTTAAGCAAACCACACATTTTTTTGGATCTACCTTTTACCTGGGTACCTATGACATTCAATCTTCAGTAGCAAAGCGTTTCATTGGTGATCTGTTTTTCACACTTGTTGCAAGATTTGATGACTGAAAACTTACCTAACCCGCCGTTTGTAGATCATCTCTATTTGCTGTTGGGTCAGGGCTTTGTTGTACACCTGCATGTGAGCGATTCTGCCTTTGAAGTACCTTAGATCATCAGCCTTCGCTCCCATTCTGATGTTGTCCTGTGTGGCCAGATCAAGATGCGCTCCAATGTACAGCTTCTGGACTTCGTTTCCATTAACCCACAGCTTTGCATAACCAGAACGACCATCATAGGACGCACCAACAAACTTCCATTCACCAGCCATGGAGGTGTGCCGTAAGTGGACTGGGTCTGTAGAAGAGTAATCTCGTCTGTTAAAACGTACAAAAAGCTGACCATGGTTTACCCAAAGGTGGACTCCCCATCCCCCCCTCGGCAAGTAGTTAAAAAGAGGCCCGTCTTGACCTTCAGAGTACACCCAGCATAGCATCGTGATTGAGAACCGCACATCCAAAGGTCCACCTACATAGTTGAGAATCTCAATGTAGCTGTTTGCAGTTCCGTGGAATTGATAAGAACCATCAGCTTGGCCGTCAGGACCTGGTGCCAGACTAACCCCAGAGGGGATCCCTTGGGCAACGCGATCTTTGATCTCCTTGGTACCGTACTGGGTATTGAGAGGAAACAGGGCAGCAGGATCTGGAACTAAAGAAGGGAGGCGGTCACCGGACGCGGTCACCATTCAGAATATTGGCTAATTTTATTGTACATTATCAACATATTTTACATTATCAACTCCGTTGATAAACCTAATTTTATTGTACTTCACCTCTATATTAAGCGGCCACGTTGTCAATTATCATGCGATATTTTGACACCATGATACGCAAACCATGTCCAGTTTCTTTTAACAACTCGTCAAACAACATAATAAAGAGATACATATAATCAGCGTAAGAGTGGTTCATGTTGAATGGCAAACTGAACGTTATTACTGAGGTTTACAACAAAGACGATTGCCTTATAAACAACATGAGAATCTTAGAACTATAGGCAGTCAACGTTGTGAAAGTTTGTTCATGTCGGCAAATCTGATTAAGGTTTCAGTGTTTAATACGTTTGCTCTGAGCAGTAAATGTAACCCAAGGTATTGTTTTTCATCACGTTTTCCTGGATTGACACTCAGTATAAGTAAATATCTAATGTTTGCATAGTAAGAAAAGTCTTCGCAAATCTACATCAAAGATACAATTAATTTTACTATTGTAGCAAAAGCAAATGTCATATTTGCTCTACATATGCAGGTATATTGTTCCAGGGAAAATATTTGTGTTTAGATCGTCCTTACCACCAGGGCAAATTTACTTCAGATTTAGAGCTTCAAATTCGTTACACATTTGCTGTACTCGTAAACCTATGAAAATGCGGTTTTTCGTCCAGTCGTCCCACCAACATCCAGCAGCCGGCTTGAGGAGGCAATATCCATGACGTCATCCACAGAAGCTTCTGATTCTTTGAAAATACTTCAGAACATGCCTGAAGTCAAAATTTATCGTTGGAGTGAAAATTGCGATCAGAACCAGGGTGGTGAAAATGAAGCCAATAAAGCCAACCATCTATTGTTGGCTACATGAGAAGGTTAAGTTGTAAGAAAGATCAGCTCAGTGGGTTTTCTGGTCAGTCACATGCCACGAACACCCATGCAACCCTTGGGTGCCTATATTTTAACTGAGGCACCAAATATTCACTGAAAACAAAACAGTTCTCTACCAACCTCCTGAACAACCGTACGTGTTCCTATCGCTCTCAATCCCTGCGGCTATTCTATCGATGAAGGCCTTGACTTTCTCTTGCTGTTTTTTCATCTCGTCTTTTTGTCTTTCAATTTCATCACTGACTTTCGTTTCCACTCGTGGAGAAACAACAAACAAATGTATTTTGTTCAGTACCAACACTAAAATGCACGGCGAAGATATTGATTTAATCATAACCAATTCTTGAACATTAATTACCTTTTTTAACTGTCGATCTTGATCTAAATGGTCTCATTATTTTCCGAACCAAGAGACTAAACAATTATTGCTTATCGTGCTATTGTGTTAAAATAATTTTTCAATGGTCGTCGTTAACGTACTGCTGTTACAGTTATAATTTTGAATTACTTATCACTCCGTTACCTAATAATAATAATAATAATAATAATAATAATAATAATAATAATAATGGCTTTATTGGCAACATCTCTACATAGTAGCTCTTCATTTACCAATGAACGCAAAATCAAATTAAATCAAATCAAATGTTAGTTTTTGGAGGGAGGGGAAAACCGGAGTACCCGGAGAAAAACCTCTCGGAGCAGAGTAGAGAACCAACAAACTCAGCCCACTTATGACGCCGAGTCCGGGAGTCGAACCCGGGACACATTGGTGGAAGGCGAGCGCTCTCACCACTTACATCTTACCTCCCTTTTAGTCATCAGTTTTGTATTTGCCTTATTAATAAACCTCTTTCAAAATGTGAAGAAACCTAACCATGAAGTTTTTGGGGGAAGGTAGTTGCAGAATTTGTGGTCTATTACAGCTTTGCATGATAAATTCAGTGTACAATAATAGATGTAACTGTCGGATTTGTATTTCAATTGATGCAATATTTACCTGCATGTTTTCTACATTGGCTTGCTATGACCACCACTGCGCACTGAATGATGACGAGGACAAACAGCACTGGTTTATGAACAGCCATCTTGATTCTGTCGGTTAAGAAATCCGCAACTTGTAAGGTTTGTGGTTAGTGTTAGAAGCTACAGTTAAATTCTCTCCCTTGCGATCTTTTTCACTATTTTGGTTTTTGTTAATTAATACTACAGTGACAACAGTCTTGAAAGTTCTAATTCAGTCAGTTATGGATTGTCGTGTGTTTGTGCTACAGTTACATATGGCTAGATACGCGTATCCGGCAACCATTCCGGCGTTTGTTGGGATCATACAATATAAAATACGGAAATAGGATATGACGGACTTGTACTATCTAATATTCTTTGATTGGCAAATCTAGGTACATTTAAAAGAAGCCTTTTTTGTGCCGAGGTATATCTCCTTCTGGTCCCTCTGCTCCAACTGAAATGTTTGTTGGATCTGTTAAGTCTGTCTCAGTCCTCCTCCGTGTCACTGCTTTATTTGCCAGAGCAAAGCCGCATAAGTCTAACAAAATTCAGTACGTAGGAAGTTATTTATAACGGATATTTGGTGGCAGTCTTGAATATACATGACGTTATAGAAACGGGTAAAGCCTATTTTTGTGTCAGTAAAGTATGCGAAACATTACTCAGCTGTTCATCATAATTATTATAGTATGCAAAATGTTTAAATTCTAGGCTAGTTGAAAAGGTTCGCTTGATCAACTAAACAAAACAAAAACGTATTGCAGTTTCCCTGTTTTTTTATAGACCACAAAAAAGGGACCAAATCAGCCGAACCGAAAGAGCGGTTGGTGCTAACATGTCACGATATAGCTAGAAAAGTGTCTCACTGAATGCTGAACTGAAGGCATTTGTAAAAGTCAAGGGAACCAAATGTTCTCTACATCATAAAGATATGATGAAATGCTTTTAACAGTCAAGTTTACTTTATAGTCTTTCTTAGGTCTGAAACCTCCATGCATTCACTGTGTATACGTGAAGCGTTCACCAGCAACAGATCATGTTGCCATTTCAAAAGCTGTCAGTCCGACAGACCGGTGTATGTATTTCATTTCCATGGAAAGCTCCATTGGTTGGATTACGCAGTTCTGAGGATGATGCTGCTACTCCCTTAGGATAAGAATGGAAAGCCATAAGGCTACTTTGTTCGCCTGGCTTACGGTAATTTACGAAACGAAAAAAAGCGATGTGCCACTTGCCTTGGGTCGCGTTTTCGCTTAAGGTTTCCCATTCGAAAACAACAAATCCAATTAGTTTTATATAACGTGAAAGCTTCACGTCAGTGCCATTTCGTCAAAGAATACTTCGTATTTACATCAGGTTACCTGAATTTCTTACGCTATAAAGGTCCCCCCAACATTTTTTGGGCGAAAAGATCACTTGTTATGTATGCAAACTAACTTGTTTGATAAAACGTCTAGAAAATTGAAAGCTTCTCTAGTTGCCAAGTTCCTATTTCTTTGTCAAGTTACCTTTAGAATGTTGTTTTCATTGTTTTTATAGTTTTTAAACAACCACTGTGAAAACCTGTTAGACACCCCCCTTACTAAGTACCAAATATTCTAAACACCTTCCCTTGTTTGTAACTGGCTGACACAACAGCAGTATGCATAACTGACCTGATTTTTCATTTGGTTTATCTCTTAAAAATGATTTATTTACCTGAGTAAAGATTCCAAAGCAGATCCGTTTCTCGATCGACAACCATTGAACGTGTAAGGTCTTAATGAAGACAAACGACTAATTTAGCAGGATAAGTGCCTTGAGTATGATATCAGGCGCTAACAACTCAAGCGAAAAATAACAGATGGTTTAATATATTTTTATTGCGTGAGCGACATCAACATCTTGCAATGATTAGTTGGGAAATACAACCATCACGTCGAATTAAGTCAACTCAATTCAACAATGAGACATATCCTAGGACCAAATCACCATATTGCCTACATAATGGCATATCTGTCTTTTGAAAACACTGCAAAATACTTAATAGCAAGGACCACCGTTGCAAAATAGAAGAGCCGGATCCTGTAATAGATCTAACCAGCTATAAAATTGTAAACTAGAAAACGGTAAGAAACAAGCAAGGCTGGTTACACGCCTAGGAATATATATTTAAACCAATATTTCGGGAGGCACAGCCTTCCTTCATCAGGGTGTTACATATTATGACCCTAAGATGAAACGACGTTACAGTTAAAAAAAAAATTTTGTACATGTAACATGATATCATAATAAAGGGAAACAATACAACGTAAAATAAAAAAACGTTACAGTTTGAAAATTTGAAAAAAACGTAACATGAAAACAAAAAGATAGGTATTATATTTCTTCTTTTCTGTTGATACCTAACGGTTCAAGAGTTTGACCTCTATCAATTAGATATGCTTCTCTGGCTCTTCGTACACCGTCACGATTAGATTTGGACAGTTCTAGTGGAATTAGTTGCATGTCAGAAGCGCTGTGACCGTTAGAGAGAAAATGTTCTGATACTGCAGTGGGTTTAGAGCTGTTGGTTTGTTTGTCGACTGTTCTACGATGTTCGTTGAAACGGTCCTTTAGTCGTCGTTTAGTTTCGCCTATGTATTGTTTGTGACAGTGATTGCATTGTACCATGTATATGACATCTTTGGAATTACAGTCAATGTGATGTTTGATAAATCTAGTTTCGCCGGTGGAATGAAAAGTATAGGTTGTAAGTCCATCAGTTATGTAGTTGCATGTTAAACAGTTGTGGCCACAGCGAAAGGCACCAAGGGGTTGATTATTTGTAGCAGGTTTACGTAGTTTAGCACTGACCAATAGATCGTTAAGATTGTTAGAACGTCGGAAAGCAACAAGAGGGGCAGCCTTGAAAACGTCAACGCAGCGGGGAGATGAAGATAAAATGTTGAAGTGTTTGTGAATAATAGATGATACGGAGC
>JAEMWC010000024.1:1622500-1667500 GCA_016490735.1 Pachyseris speciosa
ATATATAATATATAATGAATAAACTAAAATTACTAAAAATGTCCCAGTTCACTCTTCTGCTATCCTCAAGACATCACTTTCAGTATGCGGGTAATGTTCAGGGTGTGCGAGATGACGGCTCTCTGCATCCGGAGTAGAATCTCTATTCCTCGAGCCCCAAACAGTTCCCTCATAGCCTCGTCTACCTCACTGAACCACCCTCCTAGGACATCTATGATGATGTTGTACTGCCGAATGTCATATCCTGGGAACTGCTGCTTGAGTTCCCAGCGGAGGGGGCCATAGTTGGTGGTCTTCTCTTCTTGTTTCTTTTCTCTGTACTCCGTCCACGGGCAGCTCATTTGTACCGCCAGAACTCTCTTCTTCTCGTGATCTATAAATCTCGCATCCACTCTTTTCTGCCTCACTTGCTCACTTACTGCAAAGAGTGGGATATCCCAATATGCTTGGGCCTCGGGTGATTCGTAGATGGGTTTTGGAACGACCGGAGAATACCATGGTGGCACTGTATCAGAGAGCTGAAGCTCGCTAAGCATTTCCAAGAACAGTACTTTGAGGGCCGCATTACGACGCGCGAGGTACTTATTCTGCGCAAGCGCAGAACATCTCACCAGCACGTGAGAGATACTTTTGGCAGTCTTGCCACCGAATCTACATAGCGTGTCATGAGGTTGATTGTTATGGGTCTTACGTGTGTGATAGACCTTTGTCGGTGTTAGCTGTTCATAAATATGTGTAGAATGTTCGATTGAGGCCTAAAACTGCTGTTTAAAAGTTTTAGGCCTCAATCGAACATTCTACACATATTTTAATCATGCTGCTGAAGGACAACATGAACAGATTGCTGTTCATAAAGTTCGAGCATCCCCGCGATGGTTTGTGTAGGCACCGTATCCCAATTCGTCAGCCACGCGAATTATCCCCGCTGGTTCAGCTTGTCCTCTTCCCATCTAGCTGCGAGGAGCTTTCCTTGCCATCTCTTTTCCTTGACTTCAGTGCAGCCTTTTTGAGGTGCCTCTTGATCTTATCTCTAGGTACATCTGCTCCATCTATGTTGTCACGACACTTGAGGTGCGGAAAATTCAGGTCAAGGGTAATCCCCAATTACTCTGCAAACGTTCTAGCCTCTTTGACGAGCGACTGATGACCCTGATGTGCCGCATTCTCTTCAAACGCTCACACCAGGCTCATGGTGGAGTCCGCATTACTATACAGCTTAATGGCTGACTTGATCTTAGTCATTTTGTACTCTTCCTCCACCGATCTCATTCCACGTCCTCCCAGAGCCCTTGGCAGATAGACAGTCGCTTTCAGCCCTAGTGGGTACTTGCCACCACTCTCACACACGATCTTCCATGCCTGCCTATCGATGTCGCGCAAGTCTGTCAGACATCTAGTGTTGGGACCACATAAGGTACGGCAACACTGGCATAGCAAGCTGAATGCACGCTTGAACTCTGTTGGTGTCTGACAGTGGGCTCGACCAGATGACCGAGAGTCTCTGCAGGTAGGTCTTAGCAGTACACTGTAGAGCCAACTTCTCTTCTTGAAGTAGCCGTTCCGGGGCTCCCAGGAACCGGTAGGTTGTGTCCTCCTTCAGGCTATCTTGATCGTCTCCCCTGATTTGAACCCTTCAGGTACATCAACCGGAACACCCCTTCTCACGTTGAGTACTTGCAAACCAATGTCCTCCATCGCCTCCTTTGTCATCTTGAGTACTCTGTTAAGCTTTGCTTGAGACGCCGCGAAGGTCTTCAAGTCGTCCATGTACAGTAAATTTGTGACTTTGGACCCCACCGGTCTTGAGAGCCTATAGCCCTCGGTGGAGCGCAGCTTCCATGCTACTGGGTTTAAGCACAACGTAAACAGGCGCGGGCATAGAGCATCTCCTTGGGGTAGACCTCTGTTAAAACTGATCATAGGGGAGGTCTCGTTGCTAACTTTGGTGTTAGCTGTTATCCTGGTGTTCTACACCGCGCATAACTTTCTCACGACTTCACAGATCCAGACTGGGAACCTGTGGACTAGCATGATCTTACTGAGCCATCTATGATCGACAGAGTCATAGGTCTTGCGCACATCTACCCAAGCTACGCTGAGATTGCGCTTGTGTCTATGACAGTCCAAAGTTACTGTCCTGTCAATCAGTAGGTTGTTGGTCGTTCCACTACATCCTGCCTTTGCTCCCCTTTGCTGTTTCTCCATTAGATCGTACTCCTTCAGATGTTGTTTCATGGCCCCAGTACGCACGAGGTAAACCATTTGTATGACGTATTTAAACACGTGATAGGGCGTTGGTTCTCACTGGTGAAATCACCCTGCTTGGGTATCACCCTCGTATTACCCTCTGTGAACCACTTAGGGTACGCGCATGAACTGCTGGTGATGGTTTTGAAGGCAGATGCCACGCCCTCATCCACCAATAGTTAACCACCCTATCAGGGCCGGGCGCACTCCAGTTCCGCTTCTTAAGGATAACCCTAACAGCCTCGTTTGTCTCCAGGGTCCAGCCCCCCCCCCGCATTGGTAAGGGAACACGTTGACTAATAGCCAACTCTATTTCCTTGAGCCATTCTGCATTTCCATCCCCAGTCTCCCTCTCCTCCCAGAGTTTTCTCCAAAACCTTCAGCTTCGACAATGTCACTAAACACACCTTTGCTCGCGCTGGCCTGATCTTCATTCCGAGCATCTTTGTACTTTGGCCGGGAATTATCTGGATCTTCCGCCGCCATCGTCGTGATGGTAGCATGCACCCGGCCAGGATCTTCTTTAAAGTGGCGGTTTAGGACTTTGGCTCCCTCTTGTCTCCTTTTTCTTCCAAAGCTAACTTTTAACTTCCTAAGCAACGACTTTTGGTTCTCAATGTAGCTTGCGAGCGACGACGCTGACAAAGACCTGCACTCCTTTTGCAGGATAGAACAATTTTTCTTTCCTCTTCTTCTTCTTCTTCTTATTATTATTATTTTGACTGTTTATGGAGGGTTTCCTTGCCAGCCCAAGAGTGGTCTCTGAATCGAAGTGTTTATCTGACGTCCATGACAACAGGCTTTCGAATTGTGGGAGAACAAGAGAAGCAAGTCGAGGTTAAGGGTATAATTTGCATTTGCCTTTGTTTTTGACAAACGAAAATGCAAATTATTCCCCCGAACCTCGACTCTGCTCTTTTGCTCTACCTCAATTCGAAACTAGCCTATTGAACCAGCCATAACTACAAGATCTGTCCAACAATGGGGTCAAATAATTATGCCCTTATGGGCACAAAAATGTCTTTCGAGACACAAAACGTGTTTGTCCCTCGTTATTTCAGGGGCCAAATCCCCCGGCCGGGCTTGTGACATCATGCCACGAACGTAACTCTACTGGAAAAGTTCTCAAATATTCTTTCTTCAGGACAAAATAAGAGTAGCATAAAGATTAAAGATATGACGATAACTAGCACTAGGCAATTTTGATTTTAAAATGAAAACGAATTGATAGACTATTGTCCCGTTAGTGAAAAGTTATGTCGAATCAACTCGACTTACCTAGAAGCGTGAATTCGCAGCATTGATGATGACACGATGATGCAATTCTATACAACTTTTATTTGTATTTCTTTGCATTAGACAAAAAGATCAATCCTGTACTAACTGAGAGAAGATTCTAACAAATCTCCGATCAGATAATGCTGGGTTTGCAAACAGCTTGCGTACGTGAAGGATTACGAACGTACACAAAGCTTTCTCGAACTCCAGCAATGAGCCTGGTGAGAATTCTTTCCTCAGGACAGAATACGAGTAGCGTAAAGGGTACAGTCGGGTACAGTTATGACAGTTTACGCGTTATTTTTTAAACTCGGTAAGTCTTTCAACTCGGTCGTCTTTCAATCGTTATCGTCATAGCATCCTCGTTTATTCCATCGCTTCTCTAGAAACAGTAACCACAAAAATCGGGCACTCCAGGAGTTTCCAACTGTTAGTAGAGATGAATATTCCATAAAGACACACTTTAAATTAGCTCTTATCAACTTCCCTTCTCCAGATGCGACATAATATTTCTTCCCGGCGCAACACTGATAACGTTTACGAAATGAGTTGTTCACGGTTTTGTGGCATTTCGGGTATAACATAGTGTGCTTTGTTTGCCAGGGCAAAGCCGCATTTAAGTCTGACAAAATTCAGGAGGCAATTATTTACATGAGTTGCTCTCTCTAAAACCGGTATTTGTTGGCAGTATTGAATATACTCTGCGTGATAGAAACGGGTAAAGGATTTTTAGGCATTCATTTGCGAAAGCATTAGTCGCCTCTGAAAATTATTAATAGTTAAACGGTTGCTTTTTCCTTTCAACCGAATCAGATTATAAGCCGAGCTAGTTGAAAAGGTTGATCAAGCTGAAACCAAACAAACGTATCGAAAAACCCGACAAAATCAGCCAACCGACTTAGTTTGGTGCCGTGTGTCACTAGCGTCTCACTTTTGAAGCCGAATTGAAGGCATATGTAAAGTCAAGTGAACCAAATGTTCTCTGCATTGCATCCTAAAGATATGGTAAAATGCTTTAACAGTCAAGTTTACTTTGTTGTCTTTACTAGGTCTAAAACCACGCACTCAGTGAGCCGATACGTGACACACTCACCATGCATTAGCGGATTTGCCATTTCAAAAGCTCGGGTCAGTCCGATCTGATGCCGATATGTTTTTCATCTCCATGCGGAAAGCTCATTAAACAGTGGTTGGATTACAAACTTCCGAGGATAATGCTATTCCATTCGGATAAGATTACAAAGCCACAACGGGGCCGCTTTGTTTCCCCGGGATATGGTACTTTACGCAACGAAACGAAACGAAGCGAAATGGTGCTTTGCGAAGATCAGCCATGGTGTTTTGCGAAATGATTGAGGAAAGAATGCGTAATAACTAGTCGAGAAAACTGCGCGTCGCATGCCTTGCGCCGCGTTTTCACCTAAGGTTTCCCATTCGTAAACAAAGCTGATTAGTTTTATATCATGGAAAGATGAAAGTGCCATTTCGTGAAAGAATTCACAGCATTTTCATCATTTTAACTGAATTTCTGATGCGAAAATTAAAAGGTCCCTCGAACATTTTTTCAGCGTAAAGAACAGCTAGGCGCTTCTAATTTCTGAAAACCTGAAAGCTTCTCTTGTCGTCAAGTTTCAATTTCTTTGTCAAGTTGCCTTAATGGAGTGTTGTTTTCAGCGTTTTCTCTTAGTAGTTTTTAAACAACCACTGTTTACAATATTTACGAGGAAATACAAAGCTCGAAAATCCTTTTTTAGACACCAGCCTAACTATGCTAGCAAAGATTCTAAACACTTTTTTAATGTTTGTAAGACGCCTTGTAACGGGTTGACACAACAGCAGTATACATAAGTGACGTGGTTTTTAACTCGGCCAACTTCCACAGGAAGGCCGAGTCTAGATCTGGGCTTCGTTCTTCTTTTTACTCGGGCTTCCCGCGTCTCGCGGGTCGCCCTGGTCTAAAATTACCGACGGTTCTTCTTTTTCTTCGTCGTCGAGTTTCATCCACAAAGCTCACTTCCGGCGTTTCTGCGCAAGCGCTAACTATTTTTAACCACTCACAACAGCAAGAGTGATGCCTGTTGTCACGTATCGGAAAATGTCGATTCACCTTGTGTCTTTTGAAGTCTGAACAAACAATATGTTAAGAGAAGTGTCTATGCGAATGTTTGCAAGTTCAACGGCGAGAAGAAAGCTTTTAACATGAGTAAACTTAACTCCAGTGGACTGCCGTGTTTCCTCGTGTCTGCTTCATTGAGAAGTACATTTTGTAGACTGCGAGTAGTCTCTAATTTTGGCGATGGATTGTGGGGCGGGCGAAAGACACGTGCGCGCGCGAAGTTGCGAGGAGACGCGACGCGAGGGAAGCGCCAAAAATTAGAGACTACAGACAAAGGGAGTTTGACCTTTCACGGCCGAGTGCCTGTTGTCAAGTATCGGAAAACGTCGATTCACCTTGTGTCTTTGAAGTCTGAACAACTAATATGTTAAGAGAAGTGTCTATACGAATGTTTGCAAGTTCAACTGCGAGAAGAAAGCTTTTAACATGACCAAAATTTAACTCCAGATGGACTGCCGTGTTCCCCGTATCCGCTCCATTGAGATGTACATTTTGTTGAATAACTCAAGTACGGGATATCACACACCCCTGAGACTTTGACAGGTAGTTTATTTACTATTTTCCCACAATATATCAATTTATGGACTTTAATTTTTGAATGATAAGCGATTAGTTTTTACAAATGTACTTGCGTGACTTGAAACTGTCCGAGAAACGTTCCTTTCTTGTGTTTCAAATGACCCTGGATTGACGTATTTGTAAACAGTTTAACTCTGCTAATTAATTTTCTACACACATCTCACGGAGACTCCATTAACGTTTATGCGAAAAAATTCTACATCGTTCGATAAGCGTTTCCTTTCTCAAACAATTATCCATCGAAGCGAAAACAAGTATGCTTAGTTTTTTTGGAATCAATACACTATTTTTATCACACTGCACAACGATAAACCTCTGTGGCCTAAAGGTCATTGTTCCTGCCTGTGACGCAGCTAACCCGGGTTTGATGTCTTTTAGTGGTATATATCGCGGGCTATTTTTTTCCTGTTTCTCTTTTTCTTGTTCTTTTAGAAATATTTTTTACAAGTGTTATAATTATTGTTCTCAATGGTTGAGCTGTAAAGCAATTTTGTAATTGTAGAGGAATATATGTTGATAGGAGTCTAAAGAAATAGACTCCAACACAAGCTAAGCGCAATGCGTCCGATGTAAGAAAGACAGACTTCTTTCTATTCTTTTGTTTAGCGCTAAATTAGGGATACAATACTGTTTTTTGCAAGCCCGAGTTTAGGCTAATTGTAGCCTCTTGTTACTCGGGCTGCCCGCGTCTCGCGCGGCGCCCGGTCTAAGATTACCGACGGTTCTTCTTTTTCGTCGTCGAGTATCATCCACAAAGATCAATTCCGGCGTTTCTGCGCAAGCGCTAACTATTTTTAACAGAGTGATGCCTGTTGTCACGTATCGGAAAATGTCCATTCACCTTGCGTCCTTTGAAGTCTGAACAAACAGTATGTTAAGAGAAGGATACTTCACAAATTAATGTGATCAAGTAAGCTGAAGCCACTCAAAAGGCACTAAGGCCACATGGTAGCGGGCATTACCCCTTAAATCTACCAAAGCAAAGATTGAGCCCAAGCATTAGCAGCCATGGACAACTGTTTCGGCCTTGTTAGGCCTCATCAACATGGCATAGCTAATGCTCAGGCTCAAGTACCCACACATCAATAAAACAAGCAATGAAAACGTAAAGCTTGTGGGATGTGGCTGGAGTAGATTTAAGGGGTAATGCCCGCTACCATGTGGCCTTAGTGCCTTTTGAGTGGCTTCAGCTTACTTGATCACATTAATTTGTGAAGTATCCTTGTCACTCCAGCCACATCCCACAAGCTTTACGTTTTCATTGCTTGTTTTATTGATATGTGGGTACTTGAGCCTGAGCATTAGCTATGCCATGTTGATGAGGCCTAACAAGGCCGAAACAGTTGTCCATGGCTGCTAATGCTTGGGCTCAATCTTTGCTTTGGTAGATTTAAGGGGTAATGCCCGCTACCATGTGGCCTTAGTGCCTTTTGAGTGGCTTCAGCTTACTTGATCACATTAATTTGTGAAGTATCCTTGTCACTCCAGCCACATCCCACAAGCTTTACGTTTTCAATATGTTAAGAGAAGTGTCTATGCGAATGTTTGCAAGTTCAACGGCGAGAAGAAAGCTTTTAACATGAGTAAACTTAACTCCAGATGGACTGCCGTGTTTCCTCGTGTCTGCTTCAGTAGACTGCAAGTAGTCTCTAATTTTGGCGATGGATTGTGGGGCGGGCGAAAGACACGTGCGCGCGCGAAGTTGCGAGGAGACGCGACGCGAGGGAAGCGCCAAAAATTAGAGACTACAGACAAAGGGAGTTTGACCTTTCACGGCCGAGTGATTCGGAAATGTAAATCTCATATCAACAGCAAGAATGATGCCTGTTGTCATGTATCGGAAAACGTCGATTCACCTTGTGTCTTTGAAGTCTGAACAACTAATATGTTAAGAGAAGTGTCTATACGAATGTTTGCAAGTTCAACTGCGAGAAGAAAGCTTTTAACATGACCAAAATTTAACTCCAGATGGACTGCCGTGTTCCCCGTATCCGCTCCATTGAGATGTACATTTTGTTGAATAACTCAAGTACGGGATATCACACACCCCTGAGACTTTGACAGGTAGTTTATTTACTTTTTCCCACAATATATCAATTTCTGGACTTTAATTTTTGAATGATAAGCGATTAGTTTTTACAAATGTACTAGCGTCACTTACCCTGGCTCCAGAGGCCCGTTGAAAAAAATAAATATCCCCGAAAAGCCAAAATAGAACGCGAGACACTTTTTTTTCCTCTCGGCGCTTCGCGCCTCGTTGCTGCGGCTTCGCCGCGTAAATTCCATCCTTCAAACGAAAAAAATAACCTCTGGCACCCAGGGTAAGCGCCACTTGAAACTGTCCAGAAACGTTCCTCTCTTGTGTTTCAAATGACCCTGGATTGACGTATTTGTAAACAGTTTCACTCTGCTAATTAATTTTCTACTCACATTTCACCGAGACCCCATTAACGTTTATGCGAAAAAATCCTACATCGTTCGATAAGCGTTTCCGTTCTCAAACAATTATCCATCGAAGCGAAAACAAGTGTGCTTAGTTTTTTTTGGAATCAATACACTATTTTTATCACTTTGCATAACGATAAACCTCTGTGGCCTAAAGGCCATTGTTCCTGCCTGTGACGCAGCTAACCCGGGTTCGATGTCTTTTAGTGGTATATATCACGGGCCTTATTTTTTCTGTTTCTCTTTTTCTTGTTCTTTCAGAAATATTTTTTACAAGTGTTATAATTATTGTTCTCAATGGTTGAGCTGTATTTTAGAGGAATATATGTTGATAGGGGTCTAAAGAAATAGACTCCAACACAAGCTAAACACAATGCGTCCGATGTAAGAAAGACAGACTTCCCTCTATTCTTTTGTTTAGCGCTAAGTTAGGGATACAATACTGTTTTTTGCAAGCCCGAGTTTAGGCTAGTTGTAGCCTCTTGTTATTATTGTTCTTCGTCGTCGAGTTTCATCCACAAAGCTCATTTCCGGCGTTTTTGCGCAAGCGCTAACTAAATAACAAGAATGCCGTCACGGAAAACATCACGCACATTAAAACGTCGATTCACCTCGTGTTTTTGAGGTTTGAACAACTAATATGTTTAGAGAAGTGTGTATACGAATGTTTGCATGTTCAACAGCGAGACGATAGGTTTTAACTTCGCCAAATTGAACTGCAGGTGTTTTCTGGCCGCTTCATACTAAACTAACTCTGTTGAATGTGTTTTGTCATGTGGATTATTATGTCAATAGCATCTCGTTTTACAACAAGTTCGCTTTGGGCGCTTGCCATTTAGTAAGGAACCACCGACTAACCAGCCGCACAGACCGCACAGGCTTTGAACAGCAGGTAAATTCAATCATTTCTCCTTGCTTCATTTTCGAAAGTGCACCGGAAGACCGTCCTGGCTGAGAAAAACCGCTGCGAATTAGGTGACGAGCGCGTGTAGGAATTTGATCTTGATGCTCCCTTGAGACATCATTGTGTTAATCTAATCGGTCAATTCCAGAAAACATGTCGCAGGCTTGAAGTGGGAATATTTTTTAATACAAGCAAGAAACTGAAGGAAGCGCGGAAAACGGCCGGCTGTGATAATTTTTTTCACAGCGTGAGGAAAGGGTATGCATAGGTTTTGTAGGTTAAGCTCTGTAAACAACAAAATGTCTTCCATGTCTGCTTGTTGGCTCTGAATTTTCCTTTGCCGCGGCAGTTCGTCCAAAATCAATATTCGCTGATATGCCGTCAACAGTCACAAACTCTTGAAACACATTGCTTGCATTGTATGAGAACCGGAAGTCAGTGTGGGAGCGCACGCATTCTCAAGATTCAGAAATACTTTTCTGAATCAAAGGTCTTATATTAAGAACACAAGGTTATTACTCGGCCACCGGAAGCCGGGCCGAGTCTAGATATGCGCTTGGTTCTTCGTCGTTTTATTCTTTGCTTTTCATCCACAAAGCTCACTTCCGGCGTTTCTGCGCAAGCTAAATTTAGCAGTACCTCTGGGAAGGCCCTGGGGATGAGATTGCCCGAAACAAGGCCGCGGAAGGCCGCCATGTTAACATCACGAACACTAAAATGACAATTTACCTTGTGTTTGCGAGGTGTGAACAACTAATATGCAGACAGAAGTGTCAAAAGGATTGTTTGCAAGTTCGACAGCGAGGCGAAAGGTTTAAACATAGCCAAACTGAACTCCAGATGTTTTAGTTGTGCCCGTGGCTTCTACATACTAAACTCCGATCTGGCAATGGCCAAAACGACGGAGCAGCCGGATTTCGTAAATCGTTTTAAAGAGCTCTGGATTAATGAACTGATGCCAACTTTTGAAAAGGACTTATTGACCGAATTAAAGACCGAAATCGGCAAACAGATGAAGTTAGTCACAGAACGATTCGAAAGCAAGATCCGTGACCTGGACAAGAAACTCAATACAGGGGCACCCAACGACAAGTTTCCGTAGATATCTGTTCGGTGGAGGGTAGTTCGCCTAAGGCTTTCGGGCGTCGATTGAAGAGTGCACTCGGATTTTCGTAAGTAAAACGTGGCGTAAAAGATTCGTAATGTGGAAATCATAACCCCTGACGTTTTCGGAAAGGTTGTTATTGCTGTTTTGGCAGTAAAAAACGTCAGCTAGCAATCTCGGACAGAAAAAAAGGTTCCCTAGAAAGTTAACTTCAACTAGTATTTTCTCAAAGAAAGATTTTGTTCCCTAAAACTTTCGGGCAATTAACATTTCACCTAGGGAATCCGAACAGATCAAAGTTTTCTAGCTAACCAAAACATCACTTTAAACAGACTTCAAACACCATAATGTACTTAAAAATGCCTTTACACAGCTTTTGGCTGCTTTGGCTCGTTGGGTGCCCCTGTCAATAGCCTCGAAACGTCACAATCATTTCATTCGAGCAAATTTGATGCCTTTACCGCGGGATTAGCGAACACAAAAAAAGACATTGAAACGCTCAATGATAAAGTAAATCAACTAGAAGACAGCATTGCACATTTTGAGAACGACCTGTACGACAACATAGCGTCGCTCGATGTAACACAACAATACTTGAGGCGTGATTGCTTAGAAATTACTTGAATTCCAGTTATCCCTCTGGACAACCCTAACAGGCTCGTTGTTGAACTGTCCTCTGCTTTGGATGTTGATTTAGAGGAACAAGAAATTTCGACTGCTCATCGCCTTCCAGCTACCAAGAAGGTGAAAGAGCGAATAATTGTAAAGTTTGTTAGGCGTGACAAACGTAATGAAATCTACAAACAAAGGTCAAAATTGCATGGAAAGGACACGTCATGTCTACCGTCCGCAGTGGCGGCCGAACTCGGCAAGAGTATCGCTGAAAGGCCAACGAAGATCTATATTAACGAATCTCTAACTGCCTACAGAAGAAAACTTTTTGGAAAGCTTAACTCATTCAAGAACACAAACAAGTGGAAGTATCTGTGGACCACGAATGGTACTATCCATCTACGACAAACGGATTCGTCGCAAACATTCCACTTCGATACTATGGAAGACTTTGAGGAGTTTGTAAACCCACAAAAGGACAAGTAACTGGACAGATAAGTAATAAATAATTGTAATTGTAACCAATGGTAATTCAAATTTTGAACCTCTAGCCCGAATACACGCGAATATGTCTTGTCGTAATAATGGCTTATCGCAACTACCATTCTTCAATTTACCAGAGCAAGAATTTTGTAATTTAATTGGTTCCTGCACCCCCAGCTTGTCTGAAAGACTCGCTGATAATATTGATCTTCTGAATGTGCTCCCTAATCCCGACAAACATGATGAAAGGGACTCTGATCTTATGCTTATTTCTCCATGCTCAGAATACTACGAAATTGCCAAATTAAATTAGTTACTCAGTTCATCTTACAGCTCTAGGAATTGTCTTAGTATATTTCACTGTAATATTAGAAGTCTATCAAAAAATCTGCCTATATTAGAAGATTGGTTATACTCTTTAGAAAAAAAACCTGACATAGTAGCCATCTCAGAAACAAAGCTGAACAGCGGATCTATAATTAACATTGATATACCCCAGTACCATTTTTTTCACACTGACTCTGAAACAGCTGCCGGGGGTGCAGCCCTTTACATATCTAACAATCTAAAAACCATACCCAGGGCAGATATAAAGTTTACTATGCCTCTAGTTGAGTCCTGTTGGACAGAAATTATTACTAGTAATAACCAACCAAATATTATTATAGGATGCATATATAGACATCCTTCAGCTAATGTACCAGATTTTACACAAGAACTAAAAAACATAATTAAAAGTTTAAGCAACAGGAAACAACATGTTTATATAATAGGAGATGTAGATATAAATTTTCTGAAGTATAACGAGCATGCAAATACTGAAGATTATCTTAATATGCTGTATTCTAACAATTTTCTCCCACTTATCACTAAACCCACTAGGCTCACAGATTACTCTTCTACCTTAATTGATCATATTTATACTAATGCTCCCATTCAAAATACTACTTCTGGTATTGCTCTAGCTGATATATCTGACCATTTGCCTGTTTTCTGCATCTGTAATGTACCCACGTCTAAAACCAAACAGATAACATATTATAGAGATTACAGTAGCTTTTGCAAAGATCAATATTTAGCTGACCTCAGTCAAGTTAACTGGCCAGAATTATACTCAATAAACATGCCCCTTTAAAAAAAGTTACCAATTCTAAAATGAAACAACTCAACAAACCTTGGTTAACACAGGGGCTTTTAAAATCAATTAAAAGGAAACAAAAGATGTATAAATCACATTTTCTCAGCAAAAATTCAATGAAGATAAAAGAGTATAAACAATACTCCAATCTACTTAACAAAATGAAGGCCAAAGCCAAAGATAAATATTATAACAAATATTTTCAGCTCTACAAAGAAAACCTGAAAGAAACATGGAAACTTATTGGTACGATTATTAAAAGGAAAGCCAAAGCTCAATCAAACTACCTTCCTAGGATCATAAGAAATAATAAGGTCTACACTAATGAACTCGACATTGCTAATCAATTTAATCAGCACTTTACTACAATTGGCCCTAATCTTGCTAGTGCAATTAATCCTACCTACGACGACCCCACTAAATATATATGTAATAGCCCCACAAATAGCTTTTACTTATCAGCTGTCACTGAAGAATATGTGACTCAGCTATTTTTAAATCTAAAGGAAAGAAAGGCTTCATTAGATATTCCTAATAAGTTAATAATTAAAAACTTGCTAGCCATGAATTATCTAAACCTTTCGCATACATTTACAATCAGTCAATCATACAAGGTATTGTACCTAATGTAC
Source organism: Pachyseris speciosa (assembly GCA_016490735.1). NCBI lineage: Eukaryota > Metazoa > Cnidaria > Anthozoa > Scleractinia > Pachyseridae > Pachyseris > Pachyseris speciosa. The sequence goes on from JAEMWC010000024.1 coordinate 1,636,040, forward strand.
TTAAAGTTTCAAGAGTAACTCCAATATTCAAATCTGGGGATGCAACAGATCCTGCAAATTATAGACCCATAGCAGTTTTATCACCATTTAGTAAAATCCTAGAAAAAATTGTCAATGATCAACTCATCTCATTTAAAGATAAATACAATATCTTGTTCAAATACCAGTTTGGGTTTAGAAAAGACCATTCCACTGAGCTTGCTATTCTAGAAATAACTGACATTCTTAAAACCTTAATTGACAACAATCTCATAACATGCGGGGTCTTGCTAGATTTCTCCAAAGCCTTTGATACTGTCAACCATGAGATACTGCTAAGGAAATTACATAAATATGGAGTTCGTGGAAAAGCTTTAGATTGGTTCACAAGTTACTTTACTAATAGAACTCAATGTGTGAAACTAGGTAATGCTGAATCCAATTTTCTCCAGATTGTTTGTGGAGTTCCTCAGGGATCAACCCTTGGACCACTATTATTTCTTCTTTACATAAATGATCTTGCCAACTCGTCAGATATGCTTTCCTTTCGACTTTTTGCTGATGATGTTAATATCTTTTATGCCACTAAAACATCAAAAGATCTTGAGGCAGTTATGAACTTAGAACTTCAGAAAGTAATTAACTACTGCAATCTCAATAAACTGTCTATTAACATGAAGAAAACAAACTTTATGATAATAACATCTCCACAGAAGCCAACTCTACACAATATCAACATTTTAAACATTGATTGCAAAACTAGTATCAAATATTTAAGCATTTATTTAGATGAGCATTTGAACTGGAAAACTCAAATAGCACAAAAGGCAAACTGACTAAAAACCTTGGAATCTTCTACCAATTGCGGAATTACCTGAATTTCAAGATGTTAAGACAACTGTATTATGCACTTATTTACCCTTATCTTAATTATGGTGCAATGTGTTGGGGCAACACTTATCAGACTAATTTAAGTAAGATCTGTACTAAACAAAATAAATGCATCCGTAGTATCTTTTTTGCAAACAAACGAGAACCCTCTTTCCCTTACTACCAAATCCTTGAAATTTTAAAATTTGTTTAAGTACTCTGCTTCTGTTTTATGGGAAACTGTTCCCTTGCCATTGAAAAAACAAAATCATTTAACAGGTTTAAGAAACTTTATAGGGCCAACCTGATCTCTTGTCAATCAAATAATATATAATAATAATACATATGTTTGATCACTGATCAAACATATAGTATGTAATTATCCATATGTAAGTAATTATAATAATAATAGAGGTTCAGTATATCTCTAATATACCTTAAATCATATACATCTAATTCCCTCTTGTACAACAATCCTAAGCTCTACAAACATCTCCTATATCCCAATAAAGCTCAGTGCCATTTCTTTGCTTCTCCGAAAGTAGGTGGTGGTCAACTAGAAAGCCTTTGCTACTTTGACCTCCACACACATTTTGTAATTTGTACTGTATTTATTTTATCTTGTAATCATCTGTTGTAATTATACTTTTCTTTCTATGTTAATTTTATGTAAATAGTGTGAAATAAATGAACCAACGAACCAATGAACCACTGTAATTTTGAGGGGTACATTTTGCTGAATAACTCAAGTACGGGATATCGCACACTCCTAAGACTATTACAGGTAGTTTATTTACTATTTTGCGCAATATCTCAATTTCTTGACATTATTTTTGTATGATAAGCGATGATATTTTTAAATTGGGTGACGTGAAATCCAACTATAGAACTGGCTGCAGAAACCTTACTCTCTTTAGCAATGTCTCTGTTTCAAGTGACGTATTTCAGCAGTTTCACCCCGCTGAATATTTTTCTCCTCACATTTCATCGAGATTCCAGTAACGTTTATGCCAAAACAATCCTGCGTTCTGTAATGGTCTTTAGTGTAAGCTAGCGGACCTATATGAGGAAACAAACTCCTAGGATCAAAAGCAGACAAAACCCACTAATCATTCATTGTTTTCATGGGTCATCGTTTTCTACTTAGTCGGTTTTCTATCGCGTTTTGGGTCATCGTTTTCTAGACATCCATAACACAAGCAGTGTTGACTGTACTTGAAGAATGCGTTGTATCAGAGAAGGCAGTGCTACTATCTGCTCATGATGAACATGATACAATAGTGAAAATAAAATATGGAAAGGAATTCAGATCTTGTTATTCTAACTTTGTCATAATATTACAACCGTGCAGGTGAATCAGTGAAGTAGCAAATTGCAATTTCTGATTGCCTTTTGCGGAAAGGCCGAGTAAAGGCCAACATGGCCTCTTGTTTAATTGGAAATCAAGAAAAAACATCTTAAACCAAGAAAAGTTCTGGCGTTTTTACTCGGCCGACTTGCACCGGAAGGCTGAGTCAAAATCTAGGCTTCGTTCTTCTTTTTACTCGGGTTTCCCGCGTCTCGCGGGCTGCCCGGGTCTTAAAATGTCGACGGTTCTTCTTTGTTTTTTAATTCTTTGTCGGGTTTCAGTCACAAAGCTCACTTCCAGCGTTTATGCGCAAGCGCTAACTACTAATGGTCATTTTGGAATAAGTAAACTATTTTTACCCTCCTTAGCTATGCTAAATGACCGTGGCCTAGCGGATGTTCCCGGGTTCGATTCCCGCTATCGACACTTTTTTTTTTTGCGTTACCTTTTGTTTCATCTTCTTTTTAAATATTTTTTTACAGGTGTTATAGTTATTGTAAGTTATAAATGGTTGAGCTCTAAAGCAATTTTCAAGGGATACATGTTTACAGGGGCCTATGGATATACACTGCAAAGAAACAGACACCAACCGATGAATGATGCCTGTTGTCACTTATGGGAAAATGTCGATTCACCTTGTGTCTTTGAAGTCTCAACAACTAATATGTTAAAAGATTTGTCCATACGAATGTTTGCAAGTTCAACTGCGAGAAGAAAGCTTTTAACATGTTTCGACTTACCTCCAAATGTTTTTAATTAGACTGCCGTGTTTCCCCGTGTCCGCTCTATTAAGAGGTTGTACATTTTGTTGAATAACTCACGTACGGGATATCGTACACCCCTGAGACTTTGACAGGTAGTTTATTTACTATTTTTCCGCAATATCTCAATTTCTGAACATTAGTTTTTGAATGATAAGCGATTAGTTTTTACTTGCATGGCTTGAAACTGACCGCAGAAACGTTCGGCTTTCTTATGTTTCAAATGACCCTGGATTGACGTATTTGTAAACAGTTTCACTCTGCTGATTATTTTTCTCCTCACATCTCTCGCTTGGCAGCGACGAAACAACAGTTGTCAGACTAGCCATTACAGCTTTCACAAGTTAAGTTTTCACAAGTTATTCACAAGTTTTCACAATTATTACAATGCTCTCGTGAATATTTAGCGGTCGGGAATCCTTATGCGATATAAGGCGAGATTGCTTCTGCTGAACTGATTGCGAACGGGACTTTGAGCGAGATGCTCAACGAGTTTGTTTAGGTCAGAGACACAAGAACAAACAGACATAAATACACACAAAAATAGAGATAAACAGCGTTACGTAAACTACCAGTATATTAAAATGACTACAATTCTATATTGCAAAACAGTATTATTTCTTATCTTAAAATTACAAGATCGATGAACAGATGTCTAGTAATCTTTGATAAAGTGCTGTTTCACTTTCTTTTTAAATAAGGACAATGGAGATGATTTAATATCTTCGTCAATGGAATTCCAGACTGATGGACTTTGAAATCTAATATTGAATATTCCATAATTTGTTCTTGCTTTTGGGAGATAATAAGACTGTTTTGCAGCAAGCCTTGTATTATAGTTATCACTGGAAAAATTGAAAATTTCCATAGTATGTAGAAAACATGTAAATAACATGTAAATGATCAGAAAGATACTGTAAATGAATATTTACATGATTTTTACCCATTTACATGTTCTGACAAATCCTGTAAAAAACATGTAAATAATTCATGTGAAACATGTAAATTATGGAAAAGATCCTGTAAATTTCTCAGCCCAGGGACACAAGACCATGTAAATAGCATGTAAATGAAATAAAGAATCCTGTAAAGAGCATGTAAATCCAGTAAGGGAACCTGTAAATATCATGTAAATCGAATTAAGGAGCCTGTAAATATCATGCAAATCGAATGAGGGGTCTGTAAATATCATGTAAATGGAAAAAGGGAGCCTGTAAATATCATGTAAATCGTATAAAGGAGCCTGTAAATATCATGTAAATCGAATAAAGGAGCCTGTAAATATCATGTAAATGGCAAAAGGGAGCCTGGAAAAATCACGTAAATCGAATAAAGGAGCCTGTAAATATCATGTAAATCGAATAAAGGAACCTGTAAATATCATGTAAATGGAAAAAGGGAGCCTGGAAAAATCATGTAAATCGAATAAAGGAGCCTGTAAATAACATGTAAATCGAATAAGGGAGCCTGTAAATATCATGTAAATGGAAAAAGGGAGCCTGCAAAAATCACGTAAATCGAATAAAGGAGCCTGGAAATATCATGTAAATCGAATAAAGGAGCCTGGAAATATCATGTAGATCGAATAAAGGAGCCTGTAAATGACATGTAAATCGAATAAGGGAGCCTTTAAATATCATGTAAATGCAAAAAGAGAGCCTGTAAATATCACGTAAATCGAATAAAGGAGCCTGTAAATAACACGTAAATCGAATAAAGGAGCCTGTAAATATCATGTAAATCGAATAAGGGGGCCTGTAAATATCATGTAAATCGAATAAAGGAGCCTGTAAAAGTCATGTAAATGGAATAAGGGGGCCTGTAAATATCACGTAGATCGAATGAGGTAACCTGTAAATATCACGTGAATGGAATAAGGGAGCCTGTAAATATCATATAAATTGAATCAGGGAATCCTGCAAAAATCACGTAAATCGAGTAAAAGAGCCTTTAAAAAGCTTCTTTATAAATTGTTTTATTGTAATTCCATTGATCATAATGTAACACCCTTTTCAATCATTTACGATTCTAAGATTTCTGTGTCTGTCATTGGAAATATAACCTTAATTTCTGCCTGTGACAACTTAAACCATCAATATTCATTCTGTTAATGTTTTACAGGAGACCACTCCTTACATTCACTCTACCATACTATATGAACAAAGTGCATGCAGATTTTAGGAATCCTGAATTCCAATTTCTCCGCCGACAAATATTAAAAAGGTTTGACTGTTGTCACAAATAAATGTCCAGTTTCATCAAATATTTTTAACTTCTGCATCCTCACAACTAATTTAATATTTTTGTAAAAAAAACTATGTGACACAAGCAAAAGTTCATTGGAATTGCTACACAACTGCGAGGATCATTCTTCATTTAACAATGTTTCATTACTAACCACATTCATGTTCAACCAGTTTCTGTGCAACACAACAGAACTGATGGTGAGGTAGTACATGTCCTTAATGCTTGCTTTAAACATGCAATACAACATTGCTGCATAAACATAATACCTGTGTTACTTCGCCTTCATAAACTAGTCTGTTCAGCACAAATTGTGATATTATAATAATTGCCTTGTCTTCTACCATAAAAATTCCAAATGATTTACATGAGAGTGAAATAAAGTTTCATATGATTATTAATCGATTAAAATCTGTGTAAAATGCAAACTGGTATATAAAAGTATGCATCAACTACTATTTAAGATATAAATACTCCAATTATTGGGGCCGGCGCATGGTCGCTTACGACAAACAAATCATCCATATATTTTTCCTTTTTGATGTGTTGTGCTTCCAGGAAATATGCAATCCAACCCAAAAGGGTCTGAAATTAAATTCTGATTCCTAGAGGAAGGGAATCTTAAAGACAAAATTTTTTAAGGCACAAAGCTAACCTGGGACTTCTGGAGCTGTTGGGGAATCAGGGTCCGCACCAAGGAAACCTCTTTTGGGGGATTATCGATATTTTCTGGAACAACACATTTTATCCTTGGTTTAAATTTTTGTAACGTTTTTCAAACTAAGGAAAATAAAAGCTGTTGAAACCTCAAATTAAACCGTTGTGGTTACATGCACAAATTGTCGTGTGTTATCATTTCATAATCGGTTTTTCTTTTAACAATTTTGTTTTCAAGCACCTGCCCAAGAGACTGCAGGAGATCTTCTTTTCTGGAATCCCTTGATGAGGAAAGGCAAAACTGCATGCATGTAGATTTTAGTTTCTGCATATTCGCAGAACCCACTGTTTTCGCCTTTAAGTAATGCAATCCAACAATGACTGCTTGGTCTCTTGGCACCTAACAAAAACAATGAAACTACTCATCAGGACGAACCTAAAAGTTATTTATGTTTTATGCAGGTTTTGTATAAGCATCCATGTTAAAGCTGTATTTCACAGGTCAATTGCAAAATTCTAACCCCCTGAGGACAGGTTTTATTCTAGGAATTGACCAGTGAGGACCACAGATATTATAAAGTTCTCAAAGCAAAAAGGAGGACTGCGTCTTACTGTTAAAGTAACAGTGAGACTTGCAATATTATTGACACTACATAAATAATGAAGACATAACACAATCATTTCAAAAAGCAGCGTTTTCTCTCTTCAGTGGTCTTTGGAATGAGCTATGCAAGCTCTTGGAGCAGCCACCTGTGGCTGATAATGCAACTGTTCACTTATGAACATCAGTCCCATACATGTAAGTGTCCAGCCCCAGTTAGACATGTTTTCTGCTTTTTATAGTGTCCCATTACAAAAGCTTTGACTTTACTTAGAAATCAAGACCTCAGAGGCACCAGACCACATACTGTATTGCAAAATATCCCCAATATATCAGTATAGTGTACAGCTGTACTTACAAATCTTGAATTCAGAAGTTTCGATTCATTGGCCTGTGCATGTTCCAACCTTTTTGTTTCATATTCAGATAATTCCTAAACCTAAAGAAAAGAGTTAAATTAAGGCTTGTGTTTACCATTAGTTAAATTATTTTTGTAAGTGAGTACAGTCAAACCTCGATTATCTGGACTCGTGGGGACTGAGCTGAATAGTCCGCATAATCAAAAATATGAATATTAATGAACCAAAACTAAAAATCAAAGCTCAGTGAAATGCATTGCAGTAATACGGTGCGCGTGAGCTCAAAACGCGTATAGATTTGTGACTTGAAGCGAAACAAATTCAGTTTGAACCAGAGTTTCAATACTTAATTAGAAGGGTAAAAGGTTTCCTGTGGATCTTAAATATGGCTAATTGATATTCATAAAAAAATCGGACCAGCTAAGTAAGTCCAGATAATCGAGGTCCAGGTAATCGAGGTTCGACTGTAATCCTTAAAATGAATGCAACCAAAGCAGTTGAAAAAGAACCTTCACACCAAGTCATTTACATGTAACATTTTTAACCACTAGTTTATTATTTTAACGGTCGGGATCACTGAAGTTCGCCTATTTCATACACAGTGCAAGCATAGAATTTGTCCCCCATTGATCAGATTCTCACATTATTCATGAGGCACAACAGATTTGATTCTGTACTATGGACAATGTACCGCTGAGCAAGATTAAAATGTTCATCCAACTCTCTAAGTGGTCAGACTGGCTTACAGCGTAACTGTTATTGACACACACCTTTTTCTACCTTGACAGTAGCTTTACATGTAAATTAAGATGACAGCTACAGACGATTTCATACAGATGGAACATGTAACTAGATCTGAACAGGCATTTCTTTTTATTTTAGCAGTTGTCACTTCTACATTTCCATATGGATCTTGAAGGATTAAGCAAGTACAAGTTATCATAAACTTACACACATACCAAGTTGCACCAATGTACAGTTTTACCTTTGAAGATTGATTTCGTTCATCCCCATCATCCAAAATTTCTGAATTATTTGAGGAGTGCCCTTATAGGCAAGATTTTTAATCTGGGCACATTAGGTACCATGATTTGCATTTTGGAAACTCTGATTGCCACAGTGAAAGGGATGGTCATGTAAAATGTTCATGTAACATTTAAATATTAAGATTTTTACAGGCTGGTTTTCACTAGCAACAGAATTGAGTTGGAGTCAGCATTGTAAGCCTTACAGTGATTATGTCGCTTACTAGTGAAAACTAGATTTTCAAAGACGGAAGCAGGACAGGAAGAACAAACCAATCACAATGAGTGAGAAGGAGCAATTTGATAGGTTCATTCTTACACTTCTGCTTATGGCTCTGACAATCTACATTGCAGGCTGAACATGTTGGGACAGTCAACGTGATACGAGCAAAATTCACTCCAATTACCCCCCTCCCTCTCCCCCCCACTAAACAATGTTGAACTGGGAGCATAGGAAAGACATTAACCAAGCAAAAGAAGTGTCAATGTTCGCTGAGAGCTTGTCAACATTGCCTGGGGGAGGTGGTGGTAGGGGGGGGGTTAGGGTGGGTCTATGGTCATAATAATGATGCCGGGAGTAAAGGGCACCAATGAATTGTGAAAGGATTCTTAGAACTGTCTCAAGGACATCTGTCCTCCATTGTAGTTTATGCACAAATACCATAGTAAGAGGAATCAAGAAAAAGGAAACATGCTGATTCTTCCAACTCTGATTCTGCTCACCTTATAACTCTACTTATGATTCTGCTGGCAACTGCGACTCAGATTCCCTCACTAGTGATAACCAGCCTAAGGTTTTAGCCAGAAGGAGTTGGAGACCAAATTCCCTTAAAATTCTAAATACTTTTATGTGGAGACATGTTTCCTGGACATCCCTTTTTCTATGTCTGACTAAAAGCTTGGCTATCCCCATGGGTCTGGATATTAATTTTGTCCATTCATAACAATGACATATCACTGGGGTCATATGCAAGTATAGCAGTTTTAACCAAAGGCTTTGATAAAACAGCCCAAAACATAATGTAAGAGTAACACAGAAATGTTTTTTTTTAAAGTTTATTAATGGCCCTTAATGTCCAATTTTTTATTATTCTGTGGAAAACATTTTCTTGTACTAATTTCTAGAAATTATGTATTAATTTCTAGAAATTAGTACATGCATATATTAGTGGGTTTCTGACATTGTTTTTTAAATGGGCTCCACAAATAACTCCAGCATACTATAAGCTACGTACACATGTAAGCACAGTGAATTGTTTTTGTCAGCCTTCATGTACACTGTAGTGAGATACTATAGCTTTGTGCAGAACAAAGACACTTGCCAAACAAGCTACAAAAGCTATCCTTGATAACACATGTAGCTTCAGACACCTGTCAAATAGTCAAGGCTCTATATCCATACACAACAGGGGAAGATTACCATGTGAATTTACAAGGTAAAAATTGAAGCACATATTTCTGCCACCAATTGCCCGAGTCATTATCATTTATTTGTTTAAAGGATAACCTTAATAGTTCAAACTATATGTACCTTGTTCCATTTTCTTTATTGCTGTTGAAGATGCTATGCAGTCAATGGTAGGTCAAGGTTGTTTACCATGTCAACATTGTTCGCAAAGAGAGCTTTAGGTCATCAACTACCTGAAACTAAAACAAACAACTGTACTGAAATAATCTGTACAATAATGTTCTCTAGACAAGAGAATGCTTGCCATTATTTTATAGCCCTTGATTACAGTCATTATACTACACGTATACAGTCAAACCTGTATTATGCAGTCTGACACCCTTGGGGATTCTAGAGTGTCCATTTAGGGCCTGTTTATATGAGATTTTTCAGCCCACTCTACAGCCCGCTTTACTGGGCTGGCTCGGCTCATGCCGTATTTCTTCATAAAATTATGGTTAAATGTGGAGGTAGAGTCTACCTTGGCATAAAGTGCTCAATGCTGTGGTAGCAGAGCTAAGTATACATAAGTTGAAGGATTAAAGAGGACACATCGATTCTCTGTGACTCTGAGTTTCACACCTAAGTGCTCGTCAGACAGAAAGTTCTGTCTGATGAGCGCTTAGGCGCGAAACTCAGAGTCACAGAAAATCGATGCGTCCTCTTTAATCCTTCAACTTATGTAAAATTATGGTTATGTTTATATGAGACGGTGGGCTGGCCCGCTGCCTTCTCATATAAACATAACCAAAATTTTGTTAAGGAACATATTCTGTCAGTTACACAGACCAGAATTACCAGTAGGTATATTGGGCTAAAACACAATCAGGGTGGCAAAGTACAGCTGTAGGGTCCACTTAGGTAAAAAAAAAAATTTCAACTGCACTATATCTGTTATTTCATGCTGATTCATGGTTTCGAAGTACAACATGTCATGATTATTACTGATATGTAGTATATCTGAGCATACACTTCTGGTTTTAGAGATATACAATAGTTCATCACAGTCATTTTTTTGAGGGAAGGAGGGGACAGACAAAACAAATTTGGAATAGAAAAAAGGAAACCATAATACACAAGGCTTCAAATGGGTCATGATAAAACGCAGACTGCAGACCATGCAGACTGTGCAGACCATGCGGAGTGGGAAATTTTTTGATTGCTTTACAAAAAAATCCGATTTACATTTGATTGAGATGTTTATACTTTTTTCTTACTCTTTTGGCGACACTGGATCAGTTTCCATTTTATGGACACCTCATGAGGTTATTTCGAGCTATTATGTTACCTAGCAACAATTTTGAGGAAAATAAAACACAAACAGCTGAGATTAACTTTTGGCCTCTCACGCGAAAACATTATTTGCAGTTGTCAGAAACTGGGGCTCACCAATTGCGTGACAATGAGCTGTCAAGTCAATCAATTCTAAGTGACTGATTTTGTGGTGACAAGTTGAATGTCAAGTGTAATCGAAGACTTTTTGTGATTTGATGGCTGTGTATTTTATTGATCGAGCCAGCTTGAATTGAGATGAGTTGTGTTGTAACCTGTTAGTCGTCGAACCTGTGAAACAATTAAACCAAGTTCAGTAGCGAACCTGTGAATTCAACCCTTTGTGATTTATTTTATGGGATACCGTAAACCAAGCATTTCCCACACGGTATCCATTCGGCATTTGCACAGCTGAACGGCCAGCAAGTGAACAGATAAGAAACAGTGGCTAGACAAGCCGTTCGAAACAGATCGGTTGAAAGGCTGAACGGATGCAATCTTTTATCGAATGCCTAGGATCGAACTGCTATTTAAATGGCAGAAGTAACATTCGATTGAAATGCAAAAGAAATTATGACGCTTGTCCTTCACACACGTCGCTTCACCATATCCATCAGATCGTGTCAGACAGCTTTGATTTGCAATCTGTGGGAAAAAATATATCAGCCTTTCAAACCAAGAGATTTTCCAACAAAAAGTGATTGGAGCCCCCGTAGAAACTTTTGACAAAAATAAAGCTGCATTCACGAAGCCGTTTTCAGTGTTGGAAATAATTATTTATAATGAAAATAACGCAATCTAATGACAATTTTGAGTGGCGCCACCGCATCTAGCCGTAAGTAAACACAGGTTTAGATTGAGAAATATTCTTCATTTAAAAGATATGGAAATCCTTGCCATGATTGTGCGGATCTAGTTTGTCCTGTGAGAAATTTACAGTGCATTCTCAAAGGCTAAAATTATGCCGCAAGCCAGTCAAAAAATGGAAGCTGATGATCATTTCTAGGAAGAGAGAAACTGGTGTAGAATTTGGAGCATGCTAAGACTTAGTAAAAGTGTTGCAATGTCACCAAAAGAGTAAAAAAAAGCAAAACACCTCAATCAAATGCAAATCAGATTTAAACAAGCAATCAAAAAATTTCCCAGTCTGCATGGTCTGACCGGCTTCAAATTCACCCAGTCAAGTCAATTCTGAACCTGTACAAAACAGCATTACCTTATGATGCAAGCAGGTATATAACAGTTCAGCCAGACATGCAGGAGGACAGTTTATTCAAGTTATTTAGAAATCCAGCTTCTGAGAGTACTTGTAAGTGAATTTGAATGAAATGTTACTGTAGGAGATTTAAATTGTTATACATGTAAGGCAAAAAAGTCCTATATTAAAATGACAATCTTATTATTGCATTATTCTCATGAATGTTTACAAAAAATCATGTTCAAGATTGCTTTTGCACGAGATCTCAAAACCAATAGCCAAGGTACATCAATACCAACAGGAAATAAGTATGTTGTGTGTATTCACATGATGAAATGCACCTTTGGATGAGATTTACTTTTTACTTGAATTTTTTTGTAAAAATCAAAAATCCCCATAAATACCACATCTGTACTATTCCCATCCATAACAAAAAAACATGAAGAGTTATTTCACATTAATTTTAGTCAAGTGGTTCCTCAAAATCACACAGGGATACCTTAGGTTTTTTCAAGCAAGAAAGGGTTAAAATACACTCAGAGAAATAGCACTTCAGTGTTTAAACATTGATCCTTTTCAACAAAACCACATCTTTTGGAGCCATAGGCCCTACAATATTATTTTGCATAACAAGTAACTATAAGCTTCAGTTCAGTATTACAGCTGCTCTTTTGTGTTTACACTGTCTTTTCCTTGGATTGTTCACCCTGATTGTGTTTTACACTGTAGTTGATTCAATTCTTTAAACACAAGAGTTAAGCCAAATTTATTCTTTTGTTTATGAATTGAATGAAAGACTTACTATAGCCTGCGTCGCAGACGTAACAAAACCCCGGTTAGTAACGTCTGCGAAGCAGCGCCAAATTCCTTGTTCTGTACCAGAATTTGAGTACGCGTTATGATTGGCTCGTCAACAAAAGGCTTTTGTTAAAGAGCCAATCATAACGCGTACTCAACAAAAGGCTTTTGTTAACGAGCCAATCATAACACGTACTCAAATTCTGGTACAGAACAAGGAATTTGGCGCTGCTTCGCAGACGTTACTAACCGGGATTTTGTTACGTCTGCGACGCAGGCTAGACTTACTAAGAATTTGGTTTATCAACAGAGTTGATAATGTAAATTGACCAGGGTACAGGGATTCGATTAGCTGACGTTACAAGCGTTAGCCCTTCGTCAGAGCGAATAATCACTCAGCACAACGAAGCGCTAACGACGAAGGGCTAACTATGAAGGGCTAATGCTCGAAACGTCAGCTAATCGAATCCCTGTATGGTGGTCAATTTACATTATCAACTCTGTTGATAAACCAAATTTTCGTGTTCACTCTCCCACCGACGCAGCACCACAGGTTCTTTAGAAACTAATCCCCTTTATTACTAAGAATTCATTTTGCTAAATTTGATTGTAAGTTACACAACCCGCCTCGATTAGCTTTGCTACATGCAGGTTGTGTCTTTTTCTAAATTGTACATCATAAATTATTGAAATAAAGTGAAGTGAAGTGGGCTTCTTTCTGGACTAGCGTTGAAAATTTTCACTTATATGTACTGTGTTTTTTTTTCAGCAGCAAAAGCATTTGCTTGCTAAGGCACCGACTGTAACATATTAAGTAGAACAGATACTGTACCCTATTCTTAACAACCATGACTGGTGTCAGGTCCTCAAACCATTTCCTTTCAAGACTCCTTCTGATGTATCTAATTTAACCTGCCAAAATAAATTGCATTGATTTAATGAGTATCCACAATCATCACACTTTATAGACTTTTGGGATGGTTACTTGAGAAACTTTATGGTATTTCATCAAGAAAGGAGACGAGACAGTTGTGTGTTAATTGGCCTGTACTGAAACCCTTCTGTCGATTTTAATCCATTTCTTCAGTCTATCACTTAATGTTCACTGGTGCACTGCAGACCTACACACTTTATATGGCAATTAAGTTTATTAATTGAAGCTTAATTTACCTTGTGTATGCAAGTGAAAACACATGCTTTGAAGTCAATATGGTTTTTGAAGTGACCCCGGCCCTCGATATTGAATATACATAATATCTTCATGATTCTTCAATTGATACCTGCGAAAAATGCAGCATGTTTGAAGCTGATCATTTTGAGACTGATGCTTTATATTTATTGATATTTACAACGAGCGGTACGGGTGTTGCAATTGTGTCTGCACCAATTCGTGGGACTTGTGAATAAAATAAAGCTTCATGTATTGATATAGTCGATCTTGATAGAAACCCTCTTGAATTCAATAATTTTTCACTTTGAATCCGGACTAATTTAAACACTCTTTACCCTTGCAAATGATCGCCATTTCAGGTAGAATACATGTAAAGTATCGAGTGTTCGATCGTCCGTTGTGAAAGAGGAGCCGGTTCCAAAATTTTAAAACACAAGAAAATGCAAAAAAAATTAACTTACCTCAGAAGAAACACGAGTCTTCAAAATAATCGAACAATCTTTCGCTTGCATTGCAGTTGAGCCATACTTTCCTAGTGGAAGACGTAACTTTATATTTTGAACCCAACGGCGTTAAAAAAGCGCCAGTAATAGCGGCGCGGTTACCGAGTTAAGTGAGCCCACACTGTCGCTGGCAGCGTTTGACTCTTGAGCTTTGGCAGATATTACATATATGGTATATTCAAAAATCGAGCCACAGCCCGAGCGTCCAGCCCGACCCGTTTTTGAAGTGTTTTTTGGAATTTGCTTATTTATTTGACAGCCATTCTTCCGATTTGCCACTTCATTTACATGTTTACAGTCGATTACCAAGGTATCAAGATCCTCTTGTCCCCTTTTCGTTTAAGGTATAATCGGCTTACCTATAAATGACACCAAAAAGGAATGTATACATTGTTCGAGTTAACTGAAGTTAAGGCCAACATTGAACTCTTTCTTCCCGGGTTCAATTACTTTAAAGGGGAGAAGAAACAAATGCTTCGATTTCAAGTTATTGAAAGTTTTGCATTCAACAGCCCACCCGGGCCTTCCTCACGTGGATGGTAACTTGAGGATTCTTCCTGCTATGGCGAATAAACTAACTTGTAAACATCACCTTACACTAAAAAATTATGCTTACCAGAAAATGACCCTGTTAATAACTGTTAGCAGAACATTTACCCTATTTTCAGGAAACAACATTTCCATGTTATTTACATCTGATGTTCTTCAAATTATACTTCCAGGAATGACTTTCAATCATTATTTAGAGTAAATTTACATGTTCCCCTAAAACATGAAACGTTCATGTAAATTCAGTTCACAGGATTGTATCCATTTACATGTTATTTACAGGATAGTTTGAAACCATTTACATGAGTGAGATACTGTAAATCTACTTGAAATAATTTACATGTTATTTACAGGTTAGTCAATTTATACTACAAGAACATGGTCCTGTAAATAACTATTTACAGTACATTTACATGATCCACTCCAACATGTAAATTTCTTGTAAATTTTATTTTACAAAACCTTAACATGTAAATTATAATTTACAAAACATGTAAATCCAGATTTACACTTTGGAAATTGGATTTACATGCGCCTGTAAATTTTCAACTTTTCCAGTGTATGAATCTTTTATTTTAGTGAAAAAAGAAATAAAGACAGGTGGTAATAGTTGATTATGATATTTGTACATAAAGATGGCTAAATAAAAGTTACTAGGTCCAAAAATTTTATAATTTCAAGAGATTTAAACAAAGGACTAGAGTGCTAATCGAATCTGCAGAAAGTAATTATTCGCATTGCTTTTTTTTGTAGAATGAAAATTGGCTGAAGAGTGGTCTTATAGGTATTTCCCCAAATAATTATTCCGTAGGTCAAAAAAGGTATATAAGGCCATAATATAAGCTTAATAAAATATCTAGGCCAACATAATATCGAAGTTTAGAGAGGATACCAATGCTTCTTCTAATTTTCTTAACAATACATTCAACCTGTATAGCTTAAATTGTGTATGGTAACAGGTAGATTTTGTCTTAAGGTATTTCTTGTAATAATTATTTTTAATCTGAATAGACTTTCGTAGAGCATTAGATATCCATGGTTTTGATTTGAGCTTCAGTTCCCTCCTAGATAGTTGTTTGACTGGTATATGTTTGTCTTTTATGATAGAAATTTTTGAGTAAAATGATTTGAACATATTGCATGCACTGGCATTGGATACAAAAACAGTTTCCCAGTCAATCAATTGAATCTCGCTGATTAAGGCCTGCTGATCAAATTCTGAGTAATCTCTCTTAAATATTTTGACATTATAAGGAAGTGTTGAAAATTTATTAAAAATTATAAAATTAGGAAGGTGATCAGTGAGATCATGCACTATATTACTACTGATTGTAAAGTGCTCAATTGAATTGAAAAAATATTATCAATCAAAGTTGCTCAATGATCTGTGATTCTTGTTGGCTGCGATATATAGGGCTGGAAAAAGTCTGAACCCAGATTATTAAGGAAACTATCAGTTGCTGAATGTGATTCTAGTTTTAAAAGATCTATGTTAAAGTCTCCCATGATTATACAGGTTTTGTTTTCTTGATTAGTTCTATCAACTGTGGAGCTCAAATATTCAATAGACCTTTCTAAGTCTCCATTTGGATGCCTATAAATGATTCCACACAATAAATTTGAATGACAATTATTATGCACTTTAATCCATAAAGCTTCAAAATCATCAGTAGTGGTTGTAAATTCAGGTCTTATGCTAAAATTTAAGTTATCATTTATGTAGAAAGCAACTCCCCCAGCATTGGAAAGGCTTGGTTGTGACAGAAACTGATATCCATATAAGTCATTGTTTGATATAGGAGATTCACCAATTTTCTGTTTGATTTCAGTAAGACCAATTAGTGAAAAAGGAAAATATAGCTCTGATAACATATTTGACAATTTATCAAAATTAGCTGATAGGCTCCTAATATTACAATTTATCAAAGAGAAAGATTGATCACTTAGTAGACACTCGCTGATGTCATAATTACTATGAAAATCATGAGTACTATAGAAACCAAAGTTATTATCCAAAGGCATGTTTAGGTCAGCATCTAAGCGAAAACAAGTGTGCTTAGTTTTTTTGGAATCAATACACTATTTTATCATATTACATTGCGATGAACCTCTGTGGCCAAGAGGTCATTGTTCCTGCCTCTGACTCAGCTAATTCGCACGTGCACTCTTAGGATTTGATTGCTCTGGCCAAGATCGAAATCACCGAAATTTTAGTCTAAAATATGCCCGGTACACGCCATTCGAAAGCCTCAGTTAGTTCTTTGGCGGCTGAAGTAAATGTTCAAGGAGAGTTTGTAACACTGGCAACGCTTCGCGAGATGTTACAAATGCAGGAAAGAATGTTCAAGAGCTTCTTTGACTCCGGATCGTAACCAACGTGAACACTCGCCTCGACTGTTTAAAGTGCACATGAAACGAAATTGTACTGTCACACTTTTTTGCGTTTTTACATCGCTTATCTTCCTTAAACTTCATTTTTAGTCGTTTTCCGCTTTTGCGCGAAGAAAATCCACTCGTTTTAGCGGTTTGAAATTTCCCTCCGAGGCCTGAAATTTGCGACATTTCACGCGCGGCCAAAAAGGTGTGAGTGACGTCATTCGTGTGTATGCACATCCAGCAAAACATGGCAGAAAAGAGAAAGAATCGATTACCCGGAAAGTCTTGTGCGGCTGGTGGCCCCGGTTTAGTGAGTTGCACTAATACAAATGCAACTCCCGGTGTATCTCTGCATCAATTCCCGTCAGATGAGGCCACAAGACGACAGTGGGTGAAATTTGTTCGCAAACACCGTCCAGATTTCAAGCCCACTAACTCGTCTTATCTGTGTTCGGTGCATTTCGCTCCCGAGTGCTTTACACGGAGGATCGATCTGTTGGACCCAGACAAGGTTTTATCTGGAAGTCACCACATTTATAAACGATCTATTCCCACGAATGATGTTGCACTGAAACCAGCAGATCAACCAGAAACAACAGATCGAGACCGAAGAATGGTGAGTGTACCGCATAACTATTATGTTTATTAATGTGAGAAGTTCCAATAGTTATAGAACATTCAAATTGTTCCGCGATCCGTGTAAGGCTCAATCTGAAAATTATTCTTTTGAATCTAGTTCCTTAAAGAGTTGTTGACTACTACGGCATCTTCATCGGCGGATTTCTGTTCAACGGCTCAAGATGTGGAAAGCGCACCGCAGGAAGAATATCCTGACCCAGCTCGTGCGAATAGTGATGACATCGAACAACAGCCCACTGAGTATCACATCACTGAAACTCCTGTCGGCGCCGAAAGACCACCGAGTCCGCCATCTTGCAGCAAATGCTCACGTTTCTCCAAAAAAAATAGAAGTCTTCAAAAAGAAAACGCGTACTTACGCAAGAGGAATCGCGAGTTAAAAGAAGAACTGAAACGAGTGAGTATTGCGGCTTGTATCAACAACAACAACAACAACTGCAATTTGTAATAACAATGCATAGCGTAGTCTATCTCTATCATCGTTCGGTCGTGACTCATTTTCCTCTGTTTTTTCGTGCGGTTTCTCTTTTTATTTAATATTACGTTGTTCCCGTGAATATTATTTGTAAACACCCAAATTATGTATATAAAATGGCTCTTCACTTGCCTGGAGAAGATGTAACCTATATAACACATGTATTACTAGAAGATGTTATCGTAGCCTACTAGTACAGTATTATTCATTTTGTTTCCTTTTAATTTGGTCTTTGATGAAATACCTTTTTTACATGTAATTCTCTTCCTTCTCTGATTAAGGCACAAATTCATGAAAGAACTGATAGCTCTGAGGATGATGATGGTGATGATAACGATCACGATGAAGAAATTGGTTCTGGACAACCATACAGACATGAAGAAGACCATCTCTTTTCCACTGGAACAGACACAGATGATGAGGGTGATCCCAACTGGGCTTCACTGGAGGAAGATGTTTCCCACAGTGACAACGATGATGATGAAAAAGAAAGAAAACTGAGGTTGGACAGCACTGTACTTCGCTTGATATTGTTGTACATTTTGAGTTATCTTCACTTGAATGCCATTTTAACAACTTGAAAATTATCACAATAAATAATTTACTGTAAGTAAGAAAAACAAACTCGCATAGTTGTGGAGTTGTGAAAAAAATGTTATTGCCTACACATGTCCACTATAGCTTGCTGTATTTGTGAAATTATTATCACTCTATTTTTTTTTTCTTTTTTGCCAAAAGGGTAGAGACAAACACACCTGTGGAAACTGAGCCAAAGTTCCTGGTTTTTTACAGTATGCTTCTGAGCTTATTTTCAATGTTCTGCTTCCGCTGCAAAGTAGGCAAGCCAAAGGTTGAAATGAAGCAGACTGGGACTATGGTTACTGTGCTTCAGCACTGCAAACATTGTGAAGGAAAGCCATACACCTGGAGAAGTCAGCCTTACCATCCAGTCCTGGGGAGGTATCCTGTTGGAAATGTCCTTCTGAGTTTCGCAGTCCTACTTGCTGGTGCATCTATAAGCAAAGTCCTTTTGGTGTTCCGGCATATGGGCCTCTCTGCCTACAGCACCCGTACTTACTTTCTACATCAGAAGAAGTTTGTTTTCCCCGCCATTCTCCATCACTGGGAGACATACCGGGGTGTCTTAATCACTCAACTCAAGACAACAAGGGATGCTGTGTGGTGTGGTGATGGAAGATATGATTCCATGGGGCACAATGCAAAATATGGAGCCTACACCATGTTTTGCTCGACAATTATGAAAATTGTCCATTTTGAACTTTTACAGGTAAAAAGTGGAGAATTACAATTTATTTTATTAGTTTAAACATATGTTGGCAGTTGCATGTTTTCAAAATTCACTTGTTCAAATCTGGTGGTGGGTGGGGGCAGGACCAGCAGAGGTTGGGAGACATTTCACAGAAGAGGTCTGAGTTGAGTGTGGCTTCTTTTTCATTATGAGGACAATTGTAAAAACTTTTGATATGAACATTAGTTTTATTTGTAAATGGATACCAACTCACTTTTTCTATCAAAGGTTCTGTACTTGGTCTCATATTGAAACAGAGGCTAGCAGCAACTCTTAACAGGAAGTATAAGCAAACAATATTCACCAGGAAGTTCAGACCCTGTTTCCCCATTAGACCATGTTTGAAGTGGAAAACGCTTCCAAAATAGCTACATCATCAGAAAAGAATTCCTTGCTGATAGTGAATGTTGTAAATTACCTTTTATGATCTTTTCCCTTTTTTTTCTTCCTTTTCTTTAGGCTAATGAAACTGGGAGCAGTAATGCCATGGAATTAGAGGGGGCAAAACGTTGCTTCAATTTCTTGCAAAGGATGGGACTGACTGTTGCTACATTCGTCTCTGATCGCCATAGGGGCATCGCTAAGTGGATCAGGCAGTTTCAGCCCCAAACATCTCATTTTTTTGACATCTGGCATGTGGCAAGATCAATAAATAAGAAATTGCTGAAGGCTAGCCATGAAAAGGGGTGCGAGAGAATCAAAGACTGGATGAGAGGTGTGAGGAACCATTTGTACTGGTGTGTGACGACAACTGTACAAGGCTTTGAGAATCTTATTTTGGCTAAGTGGAAGTCGTTCATGCGTCACCTCAGCAATAAACACAAGGACCATCCAGATGCACTGTTTACAGAGTGTGCCCATGACGAGATTGCTCCAAGGAAATGGATTAAGATAGGTAATGTTTTCAGCAGTGTGCTTCCATGTCAATGTAAAATTTTCGAATTTAAGAATTGCTTCACTGTTTTAATATTCAGGTACAAAAGCTTATGACAAGGTGTCGAACATCCTGGCCAGTAAACAAATTCTTGGAGATATAAGGAAGTTGTCTGCAGACACACAGACAAGCTGTCTTGAAGGGTTCCATGCAACACTAAATTACTGGCACCCTAAGATGATCCACTTCTCTTGGCTAGGATCTTTTTGCAGGTAATATTTGTTACTGTGCCATCTCCTTTCAACCTCAGGTTGTTTAGCTTCTTTTCTTAGAGAAAACCATGCAAATTATTGTGGTCATCTAAATGCAGTGCTCTCCTCTGCACAACCTTAAATGGCATCTTGACCTGAGCAGTGGGACTAAAGGGTATCCTCTAAAGCAGGTTTTGTTTAGATTTCTGATACATTTACAGCAACACTGCAAAGATCACAAAATTTCATCCATTCATAAATTAACTTGTGAAAAATAGATAAAACATGAATAATAATAATAATAATAATAATAATAATTATTATTATTATTATTATTATAATTATATATATATATATATATATATATATGTATATATATATATATATATATATATATATATATATATCATAATAATAATTATATGTCATGTCTTATCTATTTTTCACAAGTATGCTTTCATTTCACCTTCACTAGCACCCTGCTAAGTACAGGTGCATGTACAGGTGTAGGCATAAAAGTTCAGTAGCAACACCTTGCTTTCCCCTAGATCATTCACCTTGCCTCTCCTCCCCCTGCCCCCTCCCACAAAATCCTAAAAATGTAAAGAGCAATTACATGTATCACTGCATATCTCTTCCAGGCACATTTTAGCCAGCCTGCACTTCAATGAAAACGTGAAAAGGGAGATCCAAAAAGGCAAAAATGGTAAGACCTACTGCAAGGTGTCATACCCAAAATTTAAACTGGGGGAAGAAGTGGTGCGAGAGGTCCCAGTTCAACCAACATATGGTATGTAAATAGTTATGTCTTAATTTTGTTGATGGGTGGGGGTAGGTAATTCTTTAATTTTCAATTGTATCAATGTTTTTAAATTTATTTTGTAGGGTATGTTGATGACATCCGGAAGCTTCTATTCAGTTTGCCTTTGAAGGATCTTTCAGACATGACCACCAAATATCAAGAGCAGGTCCCACCTCCCATGAACCATCAGTTTCCAGAGAGGGCAAGTAAGGATGAGGCGATTAAGAACAAAGAAAGCAGAAAGAGAACTTGGACAGAGTTATTTCCCCAGGTGAACTGAATATATATCATTGTCCATTTTCAATTGGACATGCCCTACTTTTAATACCCAATTAAGACCCCATACCCCTCTCATTCTCCTACCCACCACCACCAAGATACTAAAAACATTAGGCTCCTGGTTGCTAACATGTTCTTGTTGTATTGTTTAGAGGCAGAGCAAAATTCAATGGAGACTACTAGTGGGCCTCAACAATCGACAGCTACTGAGCCATCTAATGTACCTGTGGAACCACCTGCAAAGAAAAGGGCTCCCTCTTGTCGTAAATGCCACCAACCCATGAGGGGGCATCCTCGCAATAATTGCCCTGTGCCCGCAGCAACACAAGAGACCACAAACAATTGATTACTGTGAACTTGTCATTTTTTTTTTCAAAAACAGGGCTGAGAATTATCTACAATTTCTATAGCTTAATGGTGCATTCTTACCAAAAACAACTAAACCACCATTGTTTGCCACATACAGTAAATTCTTAACATTTTTGTTGTTATAGAATGTCTTGGATTCAAATATTGTTTCTTAAATGTTGTGGTTGCATTTCATTTTGCAATTTTGTGAAAAGTTGTCTACTTACATGTAAGTGATCAATAAAAGTAAACAAATAAATTCAAAGCACAACTAAAGGAACCAGTGAAAAAGGCTACCTAAGTTTATCTGAGTGTGTGGAACAAAGGTCTTAGCGACCCCAAGTGCTAAAAGTCAAAGGAATCAGCACGTCCGTGTGTTTATCACAATACAAAAATCAGGTACATACCAAATAACACGTCAAGTGGATATTCATCAGTGAAGAAATGCAGCTGCAGTTATATTGATCAATGCACTTAAAAAGAGGCAGGTTCACCTAGTTTCTTTCTTCAGCTGATGCATATCCGGTTGAGTGGTGTGTATGATATCTGGTTCTGACATTGTGATAAACACATGCTGGCAGTGGCCTTCTATTATCCCATCCCAAGTAACTGAAGATCCACCGTACAAGCCATCGGTAGGCTGTGGCTCTGAGAAACCTGCCAAAAATTAAGAAACTAAGTATAAGGAAAAAAAATTTAACATTTTGCGCTGACACAACCTGGCGTGAACTAAATGAAACTTGCGTAGTACTGCGGAGTCTGATTACAACTTCACATCTGATACTCTCATAAATTTATAATATGCTGAACAATCCCAACTCCCTGCTTTGACTCTGTTTTCTTTGGGCTATGCTAGTATGTACATGTACATGTACACTACATGAAGACATTACACAACCTCGATCTGTGAGGTTTTAGCAGTGGATGTGTGAAAACAATAAATCAAGTTTGTGTAATCTGTTTATATTGAATTATGGAATATTTTCAGTTCCAATCAAAGTGGTTGCATTAGCTTTCAAACAGCCGCTGATGGTGTAATTAACATTGAACGTGTGTGAATTATCCTGACACATGCAAAAATTCAAATCAAAGAAAATTACATGCCACTTATATCATATCACAATATTATTAACGTAAGCTGTCCATGGTACGCTGCCATATATTTGTCAGTAAAACAGGCAAAGTACACATTAACGGAACTGTTTACTAACAATCTGGGCCACACATGAACCTGTACAAATACACATGCTATGATGAAGCTGAAAGTTGGGGTATTCAAAGCCTGGAGGAAATACTCACTCGTTTTCCGAAGTGCCACCTCGTCGACGGTAAGTTTTACCATTCTTGTCCCTCAATAATGGCGCCGCCTGTTTGAGGACAGTGGTGTTGGTAAGAGCGAGAAAATCCTGATGCTCCGTGACGCACGATATCCGTTCGATGCTGCCATCGAAAGTCAGCTTCCCACGAGCACAATCCACTTCTCTGCAGCATCTAAACTCGCGTGCTGATACAAGCATCGAGTCGCTACACAGTCCACAAGTACACCTGTAATTGCAATGTGAATCTATGTAAATGGTCTGTCTTGGTTCAAAGAAATTGAGATTACGCTGAGAAAAATGGTAGTTCAACACTGACATTTCTGTTTGGTTCGAACTTTTCATTTCGCCGCTGACTACAAATCGTCTTTTAACCTTACTAATAAAGGTTTTCGGTGAACAAAAATAACGGAATTAGTACGTACCAAGAACTGACTGGTACAGTTTTTTCAAAACTTCGTTCTAGAATTGAGGCAGTCAGCCGATCCTCATCTTCTTCGTCTTCCTCGTCAAATACTTCGCCATTGTCATCAGAACTTGCCAAAGGTTCGCCTTCGTACGGAGCTACTTGGTCCGGCACTGACTCTTCATCTTCCTCCAGACTTTGCACGGAATCTACATCGTCTTCGGACGTGCTTGAACTAAATTCTTGCTCATTTTCCGCCATATTCAATAAGTAGAACCCCTTCGAATTATTGCAAAGCAGCATACAGAGATTCTTGGAAAACGAGTAATACACACCAATGACGTCACCACTCCCGACTAGAACCCAGGTCCTTGACTAGAATTTTGGCGTGAGAGGCCCTACTTTTGCGGCGTTTTAAAATATGTTTCCGCTTCTTAAAGTAATTAATTTTTTTGCCGAAGTATTTCTTAAAACACCAATTTTGACATCAGAGAAAAAGAAATGGCATTAGAAATTCATTTCATGTGCACTTTAACTCATTCAGTAGCCGAGTTGAAAGCAAGAATTGCTAGTTCGGAAAAGAAACTGACGGGTGATCTGAAAAACGGCCATTACCAACAGACGACTTAATGGACTTACTGAACCTTTGCCTTACGTCTACCTACTTTCAGTACAACAGCAAACACTACAAACAGTTACACAGGACAGCTATGGGCTCACCGGTTTCCGTTATTGTAGCAGAGATCGTCATGCAAACCATCGAGGAACAAGCCTTGCGACTTACGAACGAACGCTACCACTCTGGCTACGTTATATCGACGACACTTTCACAGCTGTACACATACATACATACATACATACATACATACATACATACATACATACATACATACATACATACATACATACATACATACATACATACATACATACATAAACGTTTTCTCGAATTTAAGAGTACTATTATAAAAACTAATGTTTCCGAGAAAACAATAACAAAAGAAGTCAACAAAACATACGATAACTTATAAACTACAATTCTGTACAATATTTACAATTAATGGCTAAAATAAAATAAATCTGTGTACAATATTATAAAAACACTATGAGCAGAAATTAAAAAATTTACCAAATTTACATTAAGTTAAGGCTAGCTAATGCATTTTTAAAGTCATTAAAGTTAGCAGTTCGAACAAAGTCCGGCAGTGAGTTCCATTGTTTAGCGGCATGATAAGAAAAGGAGCGAAGGCCATAAGCAGTAGTTTTAGGTACAGGGAGTGTCAGAATGTAGTTACGTAGTAACCGCGTAAGTTATAGGAAGTAGTACGAAGAGTAAACATATTCCTCATGTAGATAGGGTATTTAGTTAAAAATATACTTTTGTAGAGTAAAATTAACATATTGTGTATACGTCTTTTGTATAGAGAAACAAGGTTAACTTTGTCCAATAAGTTGTTATATGTAGATTCGAAATCATCTAGAATGAACCTAAGAATCCTTTTATTGAGAGCTTCTGTTTTCTCGGTATTTCGCGCGCCACAGAAATGCCACACCGATGAACAATAGTGAAAGTGCGGCAAGATAAAGGCCTTATACAGTTTAACCAAAGTGGCCTTGGAGATCAGTTTTCTAAATCTTATCATGACATTTAACTGATTATTGACCTTTTTGCAAACCGAAGATACGTGTTTATCAAACTGAAGTTTGTTGTCAATATTCATACCAAATATTTCGATTGACTCGTTGACTGGAAAACAGAAAGTATACTCCGTGTCACCAAGGATCAAGGCCTGATGTTTAGTTTCGTTGACAATCATTCCGTTTACATTGTACCACTGATTTGCTGTTTCTACTTCCTTACACAAGCATTTTTCTAGTGCCACCGGATCCCTGTCTGAGTAATAAATTTGATGGTCGTCAGCATAAGCGTTAAGCTTAGCTCTCTTTATGTGATAGAAAAGATCGTTTATAAATATATTAAAAAGAATGGGGCCTAAAACACTACCCTGAGGCACTCCGCGCTTAACAGTCTCCCACGACGAGAAACTGTCACCAATCTTCACCCTCTGTTGTCGATTTGACAGATAGTCTCTTAACAGGGCACAACTATCCTCGTCTAATCCGTAGGCTTTGAGTTTGGCTAGTAGCAGGGGATGCTGTATAACGTCAAAGGCCTTTGACAAATCCATAGACACTATCCCCACAAGTTGTCCATCATCACGCATAGACCTCCACTCTTCTGTCATTCTTAATAACGATGTCTCACAGCTGTGAAACTTTCTATACGAGCTTATAAAATCAGACAAATAGAAGTGTAGAAGTCATTTAGCTGTGCGGCTAAAATCCTCTCATAAATATTGTTAATTGCTGGCAAAACTGTGACCGGCCTGTAGTTTGCCTTACTCGATTCGTCATCTTTTTTAAATAGTGGAGTGACTTGTCCCATTTTCCACGAGGCTGGATATCTACACTGATCGACAGAGGAGTTAATGATATTAGCTATTGGCCCAGCAATCACAGCCGCCGACTCTTTAAGTAGTCTCGGAGAAATCATGTCGTGGCCACATGATTTTCGGACATTTATATCAAGGAACAATTTATTTACCAGTACCTGGTTGGTGTGTTGAAATTTGAAATGGCCTTTTGAGCACAAAGAGGAAATCGAAGATTTTCACGAACACCTCAACAGACAGAACGCCCACATACAGCTTACCAAGGAGATTGAGGAAAATGGTAAGATACCTTTTCTAGATTGCCTTGTTAGCCGTGACAACAACAGACTACAGACGACAGTTTACAGAAAACCTACACACACTGACAGACTACTTGACGAATCATCTTACAACCCTACTTCACACAAAGCAACGACAATACGGATCTTAACGAGACGAGCGCAACTAGTTTGCGACTCGAGCGACAGTTTAGCAGACAAACGCAAATACCTAGACAACGTTTTCAGTAAGAACAACTACAACCGCGACTTTGTTAGAAGCAACACTTACAGGACAGAACCCAACGCTACTAACGCTAACCCGACACCAGTCACTACAGCGACTGTACCCTACATCAAAGGAACTTCTGAGACCATTGCACGGATACTACAGCCTTACAATATCTGTGTCGCTCACAGACCCATCACAACTTTACGACAACTATTGACGAACGTTAAGGACAAAGACGAACGAAACGACAGACAGGGAGCAGTTTACAAGATCGAATTCTGCGACTGTCAGGCCACTTATATCGGTGAGACTGGCAGAAATTTGAACGTAAGACTGACTGAACACAAACGAGCCACGAGAAATGGTGACATCAATAATAAAATTGCTGAGCACCATTTACTGACAAACCACACAATCGACTGGCACTCTGCTAAATGCATTACCTACTGTACTAGCTACCACCAACGGATCGCACTGGAAAGTTGGTTTACTAACTTAGAACAGACACCACTGAACCGTTGCTAACAGCTTCCCGCACCTTACAAACGACTTCTTGACGATATCAACAACAGACAAACAATAGAAAAACCGACTAATTTGACTAACAATACACCAGCGAACATTTGACTAACAAAAGACGGATTGAAACGCACCAATCACGGTTTACAGTCTTCACAGCCAATAACATCACGGCTTAACTGACAGACAACCAATAACATCACGACTTCGTTGACCAATCACATCAACGACCAGAGTACTTATACCATCTCCTGACGTTACTCCAATCACTTGATTCTGATGATGACTTCCGCTCAGGTTGTCGAAACGTCAGTCAATGTCACCACAAACAGTCCTTCTCAGGACTACACTCACCCGGACGATCGTGCTTCACTTAGTTATGATATGACTCCTGGGTTCAAACCATTTACGATTCTAGCAATTTATGAAATGCAAAATAGTCCTGGTCGCTATGATGCTGATAGATTGGCTAGTTTAAGTTTCAATCATTTACTCCACAATATTAGAACAAATCTGGCTCGTTCATTGGACCTTGACCCTGACACCAACCTTAATGATTTAATTAGCGATGTCTGTGAGTATTTTATTGAAGATCAATTTAATGACATGCTATCTAGTGAAGACTCGCGTATTCGTGACAGCTTTTCTCTACTGCATCTAAACATTCGTAGCCTGTAATGCTACCAAATTAACGGATCTTTTATCTAACGTAAATTTAAAATTCTCTTTGATTGGTATTTCCGAAACTTGGCTAAACGATTCGTCGCCGTCAGTCGACATCGACGGTTACAGATTTGTTCATAAAAGTAGGGAAAATAGATCTGGTGGTGGAGTTGGTTTGTATGTTTCTAGCAATTTGAATTTTCAATTTCGTTGCGATCTTGATTTTTCGGAGTCAAACGTCGCAGAATCTTTGTTTATTGAAATTGTTAAGCCCCCGGTAAAGTTGCTGGTGTGATTTACAGGCCGCCAAACCAAAACGTTGATGAATTTTTAACAATGACCAGTGAGCTATTAAGTAAGATTTCAAAAGAAAATAAGATATGTTATATAATAGGTGACTTTAATTTAAATCTAATGAACCACCAAAGTCATCATAGATCTGGTGGTGGAGTTGGTTTGTGTGTTTCTAGCAATTTGAATTTTCAATTTCGTTGCGATCTTGATTTTTCGGAGTCAAACGTCGCAGAATCTTTGTTTATTGAAATTGTTAAGCCCCTGGTAAAGTTGCTGGTGTGATTTACAGGCCGCCAAACCAAAACGTTGATGAATTTTTAACAATGACCAGTGAGCTATTAAGTAAGATTTCAAAAGAAAATAAGATATGTTATATAATAGGTGACTTAAATTTAAATCTAATGAACCACCCAAGTCATTCCGTTACTGGTGAATTTTTAGATGCGCTATATTCAAATATGTTCTTTCCATTGATTACATGCCCTACAAGAATAACTAGTCATTCGGCAACTTTAACTGACAACATTTTCGTCAACCAATTTTTCGATAGATCTAGGAGTGGACTATTTTTCACTGACATTTCTGACCATCTGCCTATTTTTTCTATTCATTTCGACACCTCAATCTCAGCAATTAAAGAAACTGTTTTTGTTCGAGATTTAGATCAAGTCAACACAACTAAGTTTCTATCACATTTGGAGAGAATTGACTGGTCTCAGTATGCCACCCTTGCAGATCCAAATAATGCCTATAACAACTTCTTCAAACAATAGTCTACGGCATATGACTCATGTTTTCCTTTAAAAAAAATTAAGGCGAGCAATTACCGTTTGAGCAAGCCTTGGTTATCGAAAGGACTTCTGAAGTCGATAAGAACGAAAAATACATAGCCAGAAATCCAAGATAGTCAGCGGATTGTACGGCGGGCGCGTATATTTTGATATTCAACATGGCGGGCGGACAAATGAAGGCTAGTATTGTTGTTTACCTGCTCTTAGCTTCGCTAATTTTAAGGATTATTGATCGAAATGTATCCACAAAATCAATTTACCAAGTTTGAAATGATTTAATTGGTGTTACATCAGACTTGGGATATGTGAATATTTTCCTGTACTTCCTTCGATCATAGGGACTTTAAGCATCGACAACGGGAACGGCAACGGGGACGTGAGACTCTGAGGGAAAACCCAAATGTCGTATTGCGCATGTCTGGCGCGAAATATTTTGACGTTCTGCTTCGGGGCCCCACGTGAGAAATTTTAGTTTGGCGTTGAGTGAAAACGTGAGTAGCATTTCACATATTTTAGCTCTATTTTTGCCCCCAAATTAATAATTTTAATATGGATTGATGCCTTAAGATACCAAGGAATTGAATCATTGAGTTGTTGCCCGATTTTCTTCCCCAAACTATAAGCTTAAAAAATTTCATCAGTCGGCTGTTTCAAAACAAAAAGCTAGCGCCGATGCCTCCGAAATTAGAAATGATTTGCGAGTCTCACACTGTTTATCGACAGTTCTCTCTAACATTACTTTTTCGCATTCGAAATAAGACATACTAGAGCTGTTAATTTACACTAAACCTGGTCGAGAAAAATAACTAGTCATCAGTGTTGCTCAAAACTAACGTCCAAACTTCTCTATCATATCGTAGTTTTCAGTTCAAATTCCTAGATGTAAAGATATGGAAATTGACATGCATGCTCGTACTGCTAAAGCGTTTCTCGCAAATCCCGGCCTTCGATGCAGAACATTTCAATTGAGTTCATGTTAATCTAGTCGCTACTTCTAGGTAATATATTGGTGATTTTTTTTATTTTTATTTTATTTTATTACATTACCTCGGCTAAAGATGTGATATCTAATCTCCGATAAACACTTGTCGTTCTCCAGCACTGATTTGTCGACGTATTCAGTTTGTACAACAGTAAAAAATCTACATCGGTCATATCATTAAAATGGCTGAACGCGAAGGAATATTTCGAGAGAAGTTGGCGTCTCCGGCGGCTGCTTAACTGCTTCCAATTTCACTCCACAACCGCGTCCTCTCCCCAGTATTTTCTCGGTTTTTCCGTCGCCGTTGCCGTTCCCGTCGTCGATGCTTAAAGTCCCTAAAAAAATTACTTCGAGGTTCCCGCTATTGTTCGAAATTCGGCCTGTTCATCATATATCAAGTACCTAACTTGTTATGGGGAATACAACTGACCACTGAAAACACGTTAAAACAATATGGCGACCGTAGTGGAATGAAAGCAAACTTCTCGAAGAAGCATTTTTGCTCCGTAATGGCTTCATCTCGGTTCGTCTCGCATTTCTGGAAAATGTCACTATTCACATGGAAGACGCACCATGTTAAGGAAATTTGTTAGACCCAAGAATATTATTTTTGCAAGCTTTATATCTTATCTTTTAAACAAAATTGTGGGAAATTAATTCAGTGCAGTTGTTTCCTCGAAGCCGACTAAGGAAACCAGGAAGGTAAGACCTATTTAAAGGAACATTGAGAGAAAAGTGTGGCTAGTTTATGAGATTATTTCAGTCGATCAAAAACGCACCGTTTAGAACTATTTTCTTCTCATATTTTACTCAATAAGAACATGGTTCGAACTTGACTCTCTCTACCAAAATCATGTGGAATACTGAGTTTTGTGCGGCTACGCCACAAAATGCAAAACAATATTATTTTCCCCTCATTTCCTTTATATTTCGCCGCAATGTTAATCCGTATGTGCCTGATCCGCGCATGCTTGCGGCCATTTTGGAAGCCATATTGTATGGGATTTCTGGCTATGGTTATATAAACAGTATCTCACTAATCAATCTTCGCATTATGAAATTCGTTATAAAAATTACAAAAACAAATTGAATCACTCGTTAAAAATTGCTAAACGTATATATTACGAAAAGAAAATCGATGCTTCTAAATCAAATGCCAAAGCTACATGGAGAGTTCTAAATGAAATTATCAAGACAAAAAAGAATGCGTCTGAAATCAATTCCATATTTAAAGTTGACAACCAAGAAATTACGGATCCAGTAGACATCGCTAATAGATTCTGTAGTTATTTTTCCAGTATCGGACCTAATCTAGCCAAAGAAATTCACTCGTCTGCCTCTCACCGCAGTTTTCTCTCTGGTCACTTTTGTCAATCGGTGTTTTTTGATCCAGTGACTCCAAATGAGCTATCG
>JAEMWC010000024.1:1670000-1672500 GCA_016490735.1 Pachyseris speciosa
TTTTATCGTTATTTGTATTTTATGGTAAAAGAAAATAAATCTCAAATCTCTAACCAGGGTTCGATATCTATTAGTGGCATATATCGCGGGCTTTTTTTTCGTTTCTCTTTTTCTTCTTCTTTTTTACAAGTGTTACAATTATTGTTCTCAATGGTTCAGCTGTAAAGCAAGTTTGTAATTTTAGGGGGATATATGTTGATAGGGGTCTAAAGAAATAGACTCCAACACAAGCTAAGCTCAGTGCGTCCGATGAAAGAAAGACAGACTTCTCTCTATTCTTGTTTAGCGCTAAATTAGGGATACAATGTTGTTTTTGGCAAGCCCGAGTTTAGGCTAATTGTGGCCTCTTGTTATTCTTTGTCGTCGTGTTTCATCCACAAAGCTCACTTCCGGCGTTTCTGCGCAAGCGCTAAAAAACATCAATCACGTAGTCCAAAGGTCGCAAGCATTGCATCACCCGTCTGTTGTTTTTAAGTTATGTAAATTTCTCACGTGAGCCAGCCCGCCAAAATATTCTCTTTTTGTTTACACGGGAACTTTGCCATTTTCGATAGGCATGCAAAAAGAATTGAAGGAAACGAAATAAACTCCGTTCTACTTAGGGGTTGTTCTCGTCTTCTCAGAAGCGTGTTATGATTTAACGCATGAATTTATCAGTCATGGTTAATAGTAGGTTTTAAGTTACGTAGCCAGAGATGCAAAACACCTGAAAACAATAGCCATTTGTTTGTGGCGAGCTTGCTAACGAATTTAGAAAATTTGTCGTTTTGTTTACAAGAGGACTGCGCCATTTCGATTCGTGAACACCTCAATAATGCTATGTGTATTTGAACAATAGTTGCATTTGTAATACTCTTCGCGAAAGTCATCCGAAATTTATGTACAAAATTTTCGCTTCAGTGACTCTCGCGCGTCGGGAATCGCGAGGCGGACGACGCGATTCGCATCGCGCAGGAAACGCGACGCCACTGGCAACTTACTCAGTGAGCGGAACTGAACAGTATTACCACAGATGTATTTGCGTTTGGTAATCACTCTCTATGGCGACTCTCAAACCAGTTTTACACGCTTTGCTCCTATGTAAACAAAAAGGCGTTCTGTGAAAACACTTCCCACGTTATTCGACATTAAATAAACTATCAAAAAAACACAAAAAGGTTACTCAGGGAAATGGTCGCGATGAGAACAGCTCAAGAAATCGAGTGCTATTTAGAAATGAAAATAAAAATATTAAGTGGTTCACTCCAAACATGAGGTTTATCATATTGATTGAGGGATTTGGGCAATATGTTATACACCTGACATAGCGTCCGAAACTGGTGAACAAACAGCCGGGACGGGGTCGTCGGACATTCGGCGCAGTAGATGCCATAGTGAAAATAAAATATGGAAAGGATTCAGATCTCGTTATGCTAACTTTACTCATAATATCACAGCCGTGTCGGTGAAACAGTGAAGTAGCAAATTGAAATTTGCCTCTTGGAAGGCCGATTGAAGGCCAAGATGGCCTCTTGTTCATCGAGACTAGCATTTGGTTTAGCTCTTGAACTGAAATGACTTACCTCAGTAAAGATTCCATAGCAGCACCTTTTCTTGCTTGACAGTTGACATCCGTTGAAATTGCAAGCGCTGGCAAAAGAATTAATAAATACAGCCTACTTATTTAGCAGGATACGTGTTTTGAGTGAGATATCAGAGGCTTACAACTCAAGCGAAAAATAACAGATGCTTAAATGTATTTTTATTGCCCAAGCCACATGTGTGTAATTGCAGCCCCCACGTCGAATTAAGCCAATTCAATTCAACAATGAGACATATACCAGGCGCGCGTTTCTCAAAGCTCCCGAAAAGGTTTCTGGCCCGAAAATCTCTTTTAAGTGTATTAGCTTCATTACCAGAAATTATATTTCTAATATT
The DNA here is from genome assembly GCA_016490735.1 of Pachyseris speciosa. NCBI lineage: Eukaryota > Metazoa > Cnidaria > Anthozoa > Scleractinia > Pachyseridae > Pachyseris > Pachyseris speciosa. Next base: position 1,671,918 of record JAEMWC010000024.1, read on the forward strand.
TTTTAATAATCTTTTAAGAAAGCACGCTATAAAATTGAGAAATACATTGGGCCACTTTCCTCAAAAAGCTATACCAAGCGATATAAAACCGACTTGAAAAACACTTTTCGGGCCCGAAATGGTTTCGGGGGTTTTGAGAAACGCACGCCTGGACCAAACCATCCCTAACTTTAATTGTCATGTCATGATATTGCCTACATAATGGCATATGGTAATGGTAATGGTAAGGTATTTATATATCGCTCATACCACTTAGTCTCATGGCGGTTTACAACACTGGCCGGGGGACTTGACCAGACTGCTTGTGCAGTTTACAATTAATGAAGTAAGTAATGAGTGCCCCCGTAATGTAGATATCTAGGACAGACACTAGGGGTGGTCACAGCCAGAGTTTTGTTACGTCCCTAGTGGTTCTTTTACGTTACGTTTAAATTCTTCGACGGCCACCACAACATCCCTATAACAAGCCAGTAGCAATTTCCACATGTTACACAGCCCAAAAACTTTTCTGATTTCACGACTAAGGGTGGTCAATCTTTCGTACGTATCATTGAACCAAAACTGGAGAGTTTGAAATAATCTG
>JAEMWC010000024.1:1685000-1690000 GCA_016490735.1 Pachyseris speciosa
TATTATAGTTTTATTGGAGTTTACTTCATAAACATTCAGATTTCGCTCACCTAACTATTAAAGTGTTCACGTGCAATGATATTTCCCCCTCCCCTCCCCTCTGTTGCTCTGTTGCAGGTTCTGATATTGGTGTGACCAAACATTTTCTGTCACTCGAGTTTTCAAACGACCAGCTCCCAGATGGCTTGTTAGCTCAGTCGGCAGAGCGCTGCACCGGTATCGCAGAGGTCGTGGGTTCGAATCCCGTACAAGCCTGAATTTTTTTCAGGCTTTCTTTTAACTACTGCTTAAGTAGTGTTCATAACTACGATGATCAGTCACATATTTAATCATTAATCCGCAGTTCAAATATATGATTTTCATATATTCATTCTCAAGAAAAGAAGTGTTCAACCACTTTATACAGTAAACCGCGCCATTCGGCCTCCTCGTTATTATCGCCACGTTTCTTGTTCCGTGAAGTGCCATACACTGTCTTTGCCGCCACCCCGTTAATTGAAACTTTTAAATCACAGTTTTGAGTTTTTAGGTAACTGTAAGGTTGGGTTTCTTTAAGCCATTGACTACCACGCCGGCCGAAACCGGCCGCGCACAACCACGTCCCTTCTAGCGCTTGTGACGTCATCAGTTTTAATGGTCGGAGACAACTTTTACATGTAGCATGTGTAGGGGAAAGAGAAGAGATCTTTCAAACCATATGTACCCAAATGAGCGCGATTCCGTCAAACAGGCCGGAGGAAAAGCGAATAATAATAATAAAAAGTGAAAAAGCGAATAATAATAAAAAGTGAAAAAAAATAATAATAAGTGTTTCGGCTTTGTTAGGCCTCATCAGCATGGCATAGCTAATGCTCAGGCTCAAATACCTACCCACATTAGCTATGCCATGCTGATTAGGCCTAACAAGGCCGAAACAGCTGTCCATGGTCGCTAATACTTGGGCTCAATCTTTGCTTTGGTAGATTTAAGGGGTAATTACCGCTATCTTGTGGCCTTAATGCCCTTAGAGTGGCTTCAGCTTACTTGATCACATTAATTTGTATCCAATTTTTCCATGGTCAAGTTTAAGTATCTAGCAATACAGAAAGTCCAGCCATCAGCTGGCATATGAACATGCAGTCGACAATACTTTTATTACATTAAAACATTAAAGATTCAAAGTCTTGAAGGTAAGTCCCTAAACTTGTGCACCTTTTTTGTACATTCTTGGTGTTATAAACATACCTGCTTTACGTAGATATTATGACCTCCTGCAGGTGGATGTTACTGTTCATTGTAAGAATGTAAGAAATTCATCGCGCACAAATCTCGACCGCGTTTCCAAACGTCAAACGCAGAATTGAAACATTCAAATGATGAAAAGGTGAGACAAGAAAACGGCATGTGTTCAATGATATGCAATGAACAGACCTGACCAGAAGAGAAGTTGTTTCAGCGATATCATCCACCATTACGCGAAAGAAGTGAATTTTCGGTATATTCGGATATCGGATCGTGGCTACTTCGGAAACTCAGCCGGTGATGTCACCTCCCGTAGGTCGATGTTAACAATTCGCGACCTAGCTTTTAACTGTGCTGCTGCTTGGTAACCCCCATTGCTACGAAGGGGGGCTACTGGCATACCAGGCATATCGATATGCATAGTCGCAATTGCGTTTGACGTTAGGCGAACGTTGCCTAGTTCTGTACGGCTTTCTCCCAGGCCCTCGCAATCAATTCGTTTCGGTGACGTAGCCGAGGCGAACAGCCAGACTTCCACAGCCCCAGTCTGCCCCTCCTCCACAGTTACCTTAGAGACAGGTCCCAGCGTGTCAGGATAGAAGATGCAACCTTCGATGTTGTTGTTTTTTTTAAGGGTGTACCCCAGGGATCGGTTTCAGGGCCTTTTTTTTTTATATTTTTCTTAAGGTGGCTCGTTTGGATTTTTCAGTCGCTGACACCTTCCAACTTTAAATATAAATCACAACGCACTAAAATATAATACAGAAGATCAATATCCACACTCTTGCTAGGGATAGACCAGTTCGCCCACCTTACCACCTCGCGCAAAAAACATCGTCGCTCGACAAGCTCGCTCCTCGTTTTTTGCACTTCGGTAGTATTTGATGGACGGAGGACATACTACTTAAGTCCTGTCCATTAAACACCACCTCGCTCAAAAACATCGTTGCGCAAGCCATGTCACGTCCTATTGAACAAGAGTGTCGTGCGGGTAAGATGTCAAGTCGTGTTGAACAAGAGAGGCGTGGAAGCAAACCGATATCTACCGAACCAGCGCGCAGGGAGAGCAACACTTTGGCGCGCCCTGTTGAACAAAGACCAACAAGGAATAATTCCTGGCAAAATTTTTCGGATAATTATATGGCGACTGCGCGAGAACCACAATACGACGAGGCCGCAATCCTTGAATATCTCGACACCGTATTGGGTGAGAAACTTGTGCCGGCACCACGAAGGAAAAGACCAGTGCCAGCACCTCGACAAAAGAGACCTCCTATTCCCACTTCACGCAGACCACGAGAAAATCAACCAACTTTCGCGAATGATCCTACAACGAATTATTCTGTGAATCTTGACGCCGAAGCAAACACACTTTTGGAAGGAGCTCTCGCTGAGCTTGCAGCGCGCCCCCGTGCTGAAAGAGAACCGATCACCGGTCGTCTTTTGGAAACACAACGTCACAGGCTGAGACCTGTCAGGGGAAATCGTGAACGAAAGAAGGGCGGAGATACATCATCTGGGCCCGGGACGAGTTACGACAAATGGGTGAAAGCCTACGACTGCGCAACCACCAAATCTTGGTTTCCATACGAGTGGTTTGATTCCCCAAAGAAACTTGACTTTCCTGGGCTCCCCGACTATCTTCATTGGTACACGAAGTTAGATGAAAGATTTCTTCTGACAATGAAAGAATTCAACCAATGCAAAAAGATTTTCAAAGCAAAAGGAATGCGAACATTTGCGGATTGGTTGCGCTACTATAATGACTTGGATGTTGCACCAGGGTTAGAAGCCTTCTACACCGAAAGGGGAATTGACATCCTTAAAGATGCTGTGTCGATTCCTGGTGTCTCTCTTCACTATTTGCTTCGAGGCTCGGTTGAGCGGGGCGCAGAGTTGTGGACTCCCGACCAAGAAGAGTACAAAAATGTTGAAAGGCGCTGTTCTCGGCGGCCCAAGCCTCGTGTTCACGCGGTACCATGAGGTTAGCGTCACAAAGATTCGTTCCCACAAGATTGCCAACCCGAAGCCTTGCATGAAAATCCTTGGATATGACGCCAACGCATTGTATCTCTCAACGATGCTCAAAGACATGCCATATCGAAAGGGTTGGATTGACCGGTATTCAGGATTGCTGGCCACACAAAAAGTGCCAGAGTTCACAGAACGCGTCAAGAACGGCACCTGGTTTGGATTCGCGGAAGTATTGAGATACCCCGTCATCACGACTTCGTTGACCAATCACATCAACGACCAGAGTACTTATACCATCTCCTGACGTTACTCCAATCACTTGACTCTGATGATGACTTCCGCTCAGGTTGTCGAAACGTCAGTCAATGTCACCACAAACAGTCCTTCTCAGGACTACACTCACCCGGACGATCGTGCTTCACTTAGTTATGATATGACTCCTGGGTTCAAACCATTTACGATTTTACGTTCACTTGGACCACAGAGCGAACGGCTTGCTAACGATTACATCAGTTCCGCAAGCAACGTCAGACGAATACGACAACAACTCTGGTTCAACCACCGCTGCAAAGATCTTTGCCTTGTTCCGGCTGGACTTCGACTTAAGTCCCCGTTGAACACACAAGAGGCTATCCAGATCGTCAAAGCCACCTGCAGACGACTGATCCGAGCGCGGATTAACGACTGTCACAGAAGACTGAACCGTTACAACGACAAACTACAGAAACGATTTGACCAACTAAAACAACTTGTACCGACTAACTTATTTGACGTTGTACGAAACATTGCCGACCAACGAGCTAAGAAAACAACTGAACAATGCCGCACTAAGACACAACTAAAACTAACTCGACTACAACGTACTAAAGACAAAAAACGACACAAAACAGACACCAACTGGGTCAGGAATATCTCTTCCCGTCCCTTAGACAAGACTGAAACTCAGGTACTCTCTTACGGACTTAAACACTCAGTGACGCCTAAACGTATACCGACCGAGGACATTGTATCTAGTGTTGAGGCGGCTCTGTCTCGTCAAAGAGAACTATCAGAACCGACCAAGGATAACATCAGAAGTAGAATAGCTTCTACTATACAATCAGCCTCTCTCACAGACAATAACCTGACTAGAGACGAACGACAAGCACTTAAACGACTGAAAAACGACAATGACATTATTATACTTCCCGCTGACAAAGGACGTGTTACTGTTGTTATGGACAAGAAAGACTATCACGACAAAATGGACGCACTTGTCAACGAGAAACAGACTTACGAACAACTTAAACGAGACCCGACGCCAGCACTTCAACGAAAACTCAACGGCAAACTACTTTCACTTAAGAAAGCTGACGTTATTGACATTCGACGCTACAACAGACTGAGGTGCCACGTGCCACAACCACCGAAACTTTACGGACTGCCCAAACTACACAAACCTAACATACCTATGCGACCCATAGTCTCGTTCTGTGGTTCGCCGACTTACCAACTGTCTAAATACCTGACTACTATACTGAAACCACTGACTGACGAGTCACGACACAAACTACAGTCGACTGAAAACTTTATTGACGCCATTAAGACAGCACAAGTACCTGACGACTACAAACTAGTGTCTTTTGATGTGAAATCACTGTTCACCAGTATTCCACTCCAACTGGCTCTAGATTGTACAGAGACCGCCATCAAGAACTCCACGTTACAACTGCCACTACCAACAGACGACTTAATGGGCTTACTGAACCTTTGCCTTACGTCTACCTACTTTCAGTACAACAGCAAACACTACAAACAATTGCACG
>JAEMWC010000024.1:1700000-1712500 GCA_016490735.1 Pachyseris speciosa
CATGACACGAAGTTCAATTACCACTTTATTACAGCCATTTCGAAATCACAGTTTTTTTTGTCAATATTAATATTTGCTTATCCATGAAATTTGATAGGTTAGTATTATTTCACTTTCATTTTGATCGGTTACAGAAAGGATGCGATCAAGAGTAAAAATTGGTGCGATTTGGGAATAAATTGCACTGTTGAGATCTAATCAGATTGCAAGGATCACCAGTGATTTCAAAATGAATGTAATAAAAGAAGTTATCACGTTCTGTGAGCTTATTCTCGTAAATCCGGCAACCGGTGAGGCCGGTGAAAGATCCTTTTCGACTGCTCGGAGGCTAAAAACATGGCTCCGTTCAAGGATGAACCAGGAACGATTTAGTAACCTGACAGTTTTAAACATACACAAAGAAAGAACTGACAGGCTTTCCACCATTGACATTGCAAACGAATTTACCGACCGCAACACAAACAGAAAGCGTAAATTTGGCACTTTTCAAGTAATGATGTGCAGTAACTTTAATATCATTCACTTAATTATTTTCAGTTACCGTTTTGTTAAATTTCAGAGCCGTGGAAATATTTTGAATGAATAATTAAACAATTATTGAACTCGGCTTTTGTATGATATGAAGATATTCAGATCTCGGAGGGTGTTATCCTCCTCAAGCCTTCGGCTTTGGCGGATCTGACACCCTCCTCGATCTGCATAATTCTTCATATCATGCTCAGCTTCGTCCTATAATTGCTAATTATACAGCGTTGAGTTCAAGGCAGCTCAAGCAAAATGGTTGGATTTCTGGCTTTTTTATGGTAATTACAGGTTGATATCAGCAGTATAACAGTCTATGATATTTCAATATAGTGATGGTGAATTTTGAGATCCGATAGCAACATCCCTGAAGATGTGGAAAAAAAGTAATAGTTTTATCGGTATAAAAGCATTCTCCTTCACTTTATGCCACCCCCCCCCCCCCCCACATTTCGTCCACGCGTTCTTCTTTAGCCCCCCCCCCCCCCCCCCCCCCCCATTCAAAAACTTTCTGCGCGGTCCCAGTAAATCCCTGCAGGTTTAACGAACGTTGCGTTTACAGCCAAGACCAACTGTCTCCCGAGGACATATCTTGAGTTGATCAATGTTTTGCGGACGTGAAAAGTGACGCGCTCTTGCGAGAATAAGCTCAACTTATCTATAGTACTCATGCTTATCTATAGTACGGCTGCAGTTGAGCAATGGCATGCATGACTTTGACAGACATTATCCTTGCTACTGAAACCACGTAGTCCGCCAACGATCTCTTGGAATGAACACGTTTCACCTTCCATAGAGTAAAAACATGATTTCCGCACTCTAGTTCAAAACCCTGACCGTGGGGATTGGTCGATTCACGTCTTTGGCAAAGACGCGCAAACACGATTTGCGCAACCTGGAATTCAGCTAAGTAGGGGTGCCGAGTCGATTGGGAAATCTGGATCCGAATTTCCAATCGAACACAAAATCCGAAAACGGATTTCGCGGCGGATTTTGTTAATAGGAACCTTTCCCTGACATGGATTTCAATCATCAAAATACGTCGCGAAATCCGTTTTCGGATTTTGTGTTCGACTGCAGTGAAATCCGAAATATCCAGATTTTAAGATCTGAATCCAAATTTGCCAATCGACTGCACCCAAAGGGTTGTTCTAAACCTCATGACTAACATAAATAATGAAGAAACGAATAGTTATAAGGGTTGTTTCTCTGCGAGAATTTTGGGGAAGCAACATCATAATAAGGATGCTGGTACACGTTGTGTTGATATGAAAATGAGACGCTTTTTCAAAGGGCCATTGTTGCGTGAATTTACCCCTTGGGTAAATTTTTTTTTGCTACTTTATTTTTAGGGATAGACCATTGGAAAAGCGATGGGAGGCTGGGGTGAGGATTTTCGGAGACTCAAGAAGCGCTTTTCATTTGAATGGAAAAACCGGGGAGAATTTTCTGTCTTAAGGAACGGAACAATTTTTCTCAATCAAAATAGAACTGGAATAGAGTGTTCTTTTTACACTGAGGGTGTACTCTTTAAGAAACTAGGTACTAACAAAAACAACATTAAGTCGCACGTCGGAGGTCAAGGAGCGTGGAACTAGTGGAACGCCGCAGATGTTACAGGATTTTAGGATCATTCGAGTGTACCTTATTCGTACTAACTTTTCGGCTTACATTTTCTCGAATTTGGCGATGAGAAAAAATGGCGAAAGTTTAATACTGTAGATTTCCCATAAGGCAATGCGGCAACGAGTTTACGTTATTCGTACTAACTTTTCCGCGTCCTTGTTCTCGCTTTTCCCGATATCGAAAAATGGCGAGAATTTGCCATAAGGGAATGCGGAAACGAGTTTACCTTTTTCGTAATAACTTTTCAGCGAGCACTTTACCGATTTTGGCGATGTGAAAAAGTGGTGAAGAATTTCCTACTGGAGATTTGCCATAAGGCAATGCGGAAACCAGTTTAACTTTTTAGTAATAACTTTTCCGCCAACACTTTCTCGATTTTGGCGATGTGAAAAAATGGCGAAAATTTCATACACAAGAAAGAGGAATACCTCAGAACGTATTCCTTATATGTTTTGAACAAATTCCGGTGGAAAAATCCGTTCCATTTGATTTACTAAGGGAACAACCGGGTTTTCGAAAGTGCCTAGGATTTCGCCCGAGGGGTGTTCCAAAATCTGTCACGCAATCAACAATAACGCCCTACACAAGTTCGGGTCTAGTCAGCTCCATAATGACCTCTTATCAGCTCCAGTTCCAACACTAAAACAGATCTGAATGTGTCACAAATGTCTCAACAACTTACCAAGGCATACGGTTGATGAACTGCAGCGTTTTTTACGATCAGATATAATACTAGGCAAATTCCACGAAGGAGTTTCTGAAAGTTTTATATCAGATCTACAATAGTTTGGACAACAACTGAACCCGATTGCAGCCTCTATCGGCTTCATTCTGCCGCTTCAAGACAACACACGCTACTATTCGACGCTATTATACAATGGTAAGTCAAATTCACTCTCAAATGAAATATGGAATGAGAATATTAGTTAATATGGAGCGCTCATTTCAATGTAACCGATGCGAGTAGTCAATGTAAACAAACACTCTGAGGTCAATTTGAGGTCACTTAGTGCAAAATTTCTTCAAATTGGTCGACTTATTCTGAAGCGCTCGCTAAAAAACCCAACCAAACTTTTAATGTACGTTAAAACAATATATCTCGAGACTTCAAAACTAAAATTTGGGGCAATTCGGAGAATTCCCATAACCAGGAGCTCGATTTTAGTTTTGCCTATAATTTTTCGCATTCGTGAGCTCTTGTCAACTGGCCATTTAGAAAGCGGTTAACAAGCGTTGATTTTACACTTCAGAATCGGAAATCTGTCGTAAATAGGATGCTAGATGTCCATTTTATAGAAATTAAGTGTTAGATTGCCGATAGGTTGACATGTTTGGTTACGCGAAGCAGTTATTTCGGCCGGTCTATTTTCACTTGTGAGGCGGTTAATTTCAGCCGTCAGACGGGCGAAATCAAAAATCTCAAATAATTCCAAAAATCGACCGTATTTCGGAAAATAAACCCCAGGAGGTTTGTAAACTCGTCAGTACCTCTCTATAGACTTAAAATGAGGGTAGGTTAGGTTTTCGACTGTGGCTGCCTTTTGCTCGATTTTCCTGTGCACTTGCTCTTAAACAAACACCCCTTTCAAGTTAGTTTTACGTATTTCTGGTGTTACACGCCCCTCCTCCCACAAAACGTTATTATTGTAAAAGGTTCCACACTTAAAAGTAAAAAGGCTTGTATATTTCTGGAATTTAATAAATATGATCAATATCAACCGAAGACTTTCCACGATTATCAAAGATCATAAACTGAAGACTTTCTACGATTGTTGACGGTCTGACCGAGACTTCTGTGATTGCTGAAGACTTCTGTGATTGTCGCTCTCGGGAAGATTAACCAGACCTTCTGTGATTGTCGGAGAAAAAGCAAAACCTTTCTGATTAACCGAAAAATTTGAATGACTGCCGAGGATCAACTCGGACAAAACTTTCTACGATTGTTTAAAATCAGCCTAAAACTGTGACGATTGTCGAAGACGAACCATAGGGTTTCTACGTTTGTTTGAAATCAACCCCAAACCGTTGTGATTGTCGAAGATGAACTAAAGCTTTTCACTTAGTGTTTTCCGAAAATCAATCGAAGACTTTTTTTAACACTTGCTGCACAGATTCACCAACGGTTTACTGGGGTTTTCGTAATACTTCCAAATGGTACTCAATTTTCAGACCACTGTCGAACGTTCCCAAAGATCATTCTAAAGCTAGAAGCGAGCTCCTTCAGAAAGGAAACTCGATTGAGTTAGTCAACGAATATTGCCCTGAAAAACACACTTGAAGGAGGCACTCGAAAAGCTGTTTGTAAAAGTAAAATTAAGAAATAAATTAGAAACAAAATTGTCTAGCTGAGTATAGAAAATCTACCAGATAGTTGGCCTGATTGAAAAGCAAATTTGAGTGGAGGAAAAAACCGAAATCACTGAAATGAAAGTTTCGCGGATCTTTTATCTCATTCAAAATAAGCAAGAGCACTTTCCAGATAAAAAGAGTTTGATTTTTTCAGTTATACTCGTGCGTGAGCGGAATAATGCCGATTTAATCAACTTTACAAACAAAATATCTGGTTTTAGCTTTAGACACTTAACCACCGTGATGATATAGCCGCCTAATTAGTCATTCTGATATACCGTGGAAAGTGAAACACATGTTTGCACCGTATATCAATCAAACGATCAGATTATGAACAAAACAGCTTAAAATTTTCTTGCGTTATTTTCACAAAACAATCTCGGAAATCAAGATAAAATAATAATGTTCAAAACGTTTGTTTTAAGCCATAACAATGACTGGTTAGACTGTAAAAATCAGAAGTTTAACATCCCAGATAAAAGAAATTATGAATTATATCATGATTTATTCTTACATTGTACGAGTTTTCCTCGCTTTAAGAAATTAGCATTAAATTGCCATGTAAAACTTTTTTTTTTGGCGAAACATGAACTCGAAGGTTTGTAACACTCGAAAAGTAATTCTGTTTACTTTTCAGACTGGAACAAATACCTCCTTCAAAAACAGCCAAAATGAAGCCTTTGAACGTTTTCGGGAACCCAAAATCTGTTCGGAGAATAAGTTTCTGCCCTTTTGAAACTCCCTACGACTGAAATTTTTGGCTAATATAAGCCTAAAGCCTTGAGAAGATTTCTTAATAACTGAATTTTCAGTTTAATAATTTCTTTTCAGTTATTATCTCAGAAAAAGTAAACATTCAAAGGCAATATCAAGCGCCGTTAAAAGTTTTCTGATAAAAATGCCAAGTGCTCCCAAATAACCACATGTGCCCTGAATGCCTTACCTTGCACTTGCTCCTTCAATACAGCAGTGCTCAGAAAAGGTAAACATATCACCAACATGATGGATGGATAAAAGCCGTTTAAAACACACAAAGAAGCAATTTAACAGTATACGTAAGCTAATCATTTAACTGCTTATCTGAAGACCTTATTAATTATTATAGTTTTACTGGAGTTGACCTCATAAACATTCAGATTTCGCTCACCTAACTATTGAAGTGTTCACGTGCAATGATATTTCCCCCTCCCCTCCCTTCCCCTCTGTTGCTCTGTTGCAGGTTGTGATATTGGTGTGACCGAACATGTTCTTTCACTCGAATTTTCAAGACGACAAGAAAAGAAGTGTTCACCACGGGCTTTATAAAACCGGGCCATTCGGTCACCTCGTTATTACGGCCACGTATTTTTGTCCCGGCCGTGAAATGCCATACACTTTCTTTGCGGCCACCCCGTTACTGAAACTTTTAAATCACAATTTGGAGTTTTCAGGTATCTGTAAGGTTGGGTTTCTTTTATGATAAGAACCTGATTTCTCCTTGCAAAATCAACAACTTTATTCTGAGCAAACATGAAATCGATTCACTTACAAACGGTCAAGGCTGAGCCATAACTGAATATTTTCATTCTTGGGCTGTTTGATGATTAAGTGTTTCAATAAATCATCATGCGGGGATATAGCCAGGCAGCCCATGGCCAAATACTACCCTAAGATACGTTGCAATTAACCACTCTTCTGCTGCTTCTAGCTTTTTTGGGCTCGTGGACTTACTCTTATTTTTCAACGAAGAACCTCTCTTATACAAACGTTGAGGCCGAGAGAACGTACCAAAGCTACACTCCTTTCTGCATCGAGCTACATGTATAAACATGAAGTAACAACACGAATTTCTATCGAATTACATTTTCAAATGCATTAGAATGTTCCTCGCAGTTGTGAACGCAATTTATGCAATTGCGAAAAGAAGCCTGAAAAAAAATTAGGACTTCAACGGGGTTCATGTCCATTACGAACTCCACTGCACAGGACTGCACTTATCACATTCTTTGGCTCCCCAAGGTCGTTTAGGGTCTCGTACTGGAAATGGCAGGTAATGAATACGTGGTCCTCCTGTGAAACATACTGAATCATTGGTGAGAAATGATAACGAGACCTCATCTCTATCATTTCGCAGCAATCGGCAACTGACGAGGTCCAAAAGATTAGGATCGAAACCGCGGTCTTGCCTGACCATCAACTAACTAAAATGCCGAAACACTAACGCCAGCAGGGCTATTAGCCGCCCCTGACACAAGCAAAAAATGCCTCTGAAACAGAGGAGCTACGGATGGAACTTTCCAAACTTCATAGTTAAGGAAGATGAAAACGAGTTTCTTCACGAGTCAGAATATGAAGAATTTGAAAGCAGCAAGAGGCCACCAGAAAAGAAATGATACCGAGAACTCGTCTCTATCATTTCTCAGCAATCGCCTACTGGAAAGAGGAACTTGCCCAGAATCATTGCCAGTATAGAGCAATGAAAAAACTAGCATGAGCGAACATCGAATTCAAACTGAACTGACATTAAGAAGAGCATCCGCAAAACTGCGGAACAATAGTTCCTCAAGGTTCTAACTCGTTTTCATTATCGCATAAACCGATCGTTTAAGATCGGAAGTCAAACGGGGAAAGAGACCGAAAGTTTCTAACCAAAACGCAATCACTTATGTCACGAGAGTTTAAACACCCGAAAGAAATCCTCATGAGCAAATGTCATTATCACAGAAAAACAACCGACGCTCGTTCCCTGAAAGATATACTTGTTAGAGCAAACAAATAGCTTTCAAAGGCTAAAAACACGCGCGTGGGAGTCGCACAGGCCAATCTAACTCCTTTCTTTTAATACCGGGACCCAAAGTCAAAATCAGTCAAATGCACCACCCCCCGGCAGGGGACAGATTGTTGTGCAAAAGCGCTCGAATGCCCCTATAATCCCCCACCCTTCCCCGGGACCTGGGGGATGGAGGTTTCCAATTGACTGGTGCATAAATGAAACCCAGTTGACAGTTATTTAACAAATACAGTAACCTCAACGTACCTTGCGACTTCAGTCAGCAGAACTAAGAACATTCCGTAAGCCAACTGAACATGATGAATAGAAGAAATCGCTCAAAGCACAAAGAGAAGCAACGAACAACTGTAAAGCACATAACGAGCAAACGCAGCGTTTTATGATGAGAGCTTAATTAGCTTATCTAAAATTCTTATGATCTGTCAATAATAATAATAATAATAATAATAATAATAACCTTTATTTATCCTCGATAGTATTTATAGCACAAAGTCTAGCGGGACCGAGCAAATACAACAACAAATAAAGTCAAATAAACATAACATGATAAGAATATATCCCAACTGGCCGGAGGCAAACCAGTTCGCTATTTACCGAGGAGTTGAACCAGGGACTACCCAGAGCAACACCAGCTAGTGGCTAGAGCGGGATTTGAACCCTGGGTGACCGCAATGAAATCCAGCGCCCCAAACCACTCGGCCACCCTGCCTCTGTCTTCAAACGTCGTTTGGTCTCTCACAAGTATTGTAAACTCACGGAGGAAACTCGATGTTGTACACGAGAAAGTATAGGCCTGCCTTTAAGCCGAGCGGGTTTAGGAGAGCGTGGAGCACCAGAAGTGGAGAACGATAGTTTTTGAGTCTTTTGCAATTTGCGTTAAGGTGGCTGGTACCGGTTTTACTCGCGTGGAGAGTCTGGCCACTAGCGCGCGCATCACACTTTATACGCGGGAGATTTGAAGAACGGGAAAAACAAAAACAAATATGGCGGCGCGAGGCTTTCTTCGAGCAAGGCTACGTTTGTCCTGTTCAAAAAGAAATCCGCCTTTATCTGAGGCCGTATGTACTCGATCGACTTAAGTTAATTCAATTTACATAGGAAAATTTGTTTCTAGAGATTGATAATGCATATTAAAGTTCCAAAGAGATAATTCCCACACCTACTGCGATCGATCGTGTCAGGAACCAGGAGGAGAAGTAGCAGGGGCACCCAACGACAAGTTTCGGTAGATATCTGTTCGGTGGAGGGTAGCTCACCTTGGGCTTTCGGCGTCGATTAAAGAGTGCACTCGGATTTTCGTAACTAAAACGTGGCCTAAAAGATTCGCAATTGAGAAATCATAGCCCCTGAGGTTTTCGGAAGGGTCGTAATTGCTGTTTTTTGCAGTCAAAAACGTCAGCTAGCATTTTCGGAAAGAAAATAGTTCCCCAGAAAGTTCATGGAAAGTTAATTTCAGCTTACATTTTCTTAAAGGAAGATTTTGTTCCCTAACATTTTCGGGCAATTAAAATTTCAGCTAGGGAATCCGAACAGATGAACTTCTTCTATCGTATGGAAACATTACTTTAAACAGACTTCAAACACCATAAGGTAGTGAAAAATGCCTTTCTACAGCTTTTAGTTGATTTGGTTTGTTACGTGCCCCTGAAGTAGCCGGAAAGTAATTGTAAAAATGCAAAAGTGGGATAGCACTTCAATTTTACTTACAGGTAATGCATCTCAACATTCTATTATTTCTATGCCTCACCACCTCCTGTTGTTTGCGGCGAATCGTATCCGCATTTGTGTCAGAATTGCATGCAGTTGACATGTGTTCTCAGGTGTTCTGCGAGCAATTTAGTCAATTCCACGCTTTCGCTTGGTGTTATTTAGCATAAACATACTTAGTCATGCCGCAAGGTGTGGAGAAATTGTTTTAAGTGAGCCCAAACGCTCGGCCAAACAGTAAAAACAACAACTGTGGACTATTAAACTCCACCATACTGACATCAACTCAGCGCGTGGACTGCAAACATGGCTATCGTAGGTGCCCGCGCGTGTACGCGTAATGGTTAGCGGCAGTCAGCAAAGCACATGAGCAAATCATTTAGAATCCACATTTTGAAATGCGCGAAAACGCGCGTGGAAATTGCTCAATTCACGAAGGTTTTTGCAAGAAAGCGAGCCCGGTGACCCCCTCTTTTTATTGTTTCATCATTTTTGTCTTGTAAAGAGGAAACGTCACACAAAATTCAAGAAAATTCTATCAGAGAAATTTTACACTACTCATAAATTGCCTTTTCTCGCGTTTATAAAAAATCCGCTTGATAGAAAAACATTTTTGCAGTTTCCTTTTCAAATGGTAAAAGTAATCACGTGAAAAAAATAGGGGGTCACCGAGTTAGTTTTCAAATTATAAGTGCCAGAAGCTTAAATGTAGCTCTGAATAACCCTCAAGTACCGTTGCCATGGTAACAGCTGATGACTTTATAATAGTTATTTTCGGTCAATAACTAAATTTATAATTTAATCTTGCAAAAGTTTCCTTTCGGCCTCGGTTTGCCTTTGCGTCCGTTTCTCTCAAAGTTTACG
Source organism: Pachyseris speciosa (assembly GCA_016490735.1). Taxonomy (NCBI): domain Eukaryota; kingdom Metazoa; phylum Cnidaria; class Anthozoa; order Scleractinia; family Pachyseridae; genus Pachyseris; species Pachyseris speciosa. The sequence continues at coordinate 1,709,839 of JAEMWC010000024.1, forward strand.
TAGTGAAAAAGCTGAAAACTGGTACCAGGCACCTTCAGTCGCCGCGATATTATTCTCTTCAATGTTTTATTTTGTGGAGAGACGAAGTTTACTATGTTAACTTCTCTGCAAAGTATTAAACAATTTTGACCTAATGTTTAATTCCCAAACCTGAGCTGGGTACATGTGGTATGGATTTAATAGGTATAGGCAAACGACGTGACATGACATGACATGACATGAGGGTCTTTATGGCCCCCAAATCAGTAACTATAAACAACAACGGAAAAGTTAATGTTTTTTAACAACTATGAGTTTATTTATTCTTTTGACATATAATTAATTAACAACGTAAAAGCAATGCTTTTGGCTGCTTGTTGAGCAATATATGTGTTGGTCTTCTTTTCATGTCACGCTGAAACAAAAAAAGGAAAACGTTTTCGTTTGGTTAAGGTTTTCAACTCAAGATGGAAATGACTTGGTTCAACACGGTTCGTATAAACTTATTGTCGAACGTTAGTACTAGTGCAAGACAATCAGCCTGACCAAAAACTGCACCCCATTTTCTTGTTCGACGTTAGCAACTACGCACGGGTTCCAGTTTATTTAACCCACCCTTAACGAGAGACATAGTTCCACCGATTCATTCCGTCCGTCGTAAACTTGTTCCCAGTTCTTACTCTTCTTTGTAATCTGGACGCCAGATTACATTTGTATAAGCCACTTAGACGATTCTGAGAGGTGGTTTAAACAAAGTCGATATGTTTCTAGGGACATAGTCACGTTACAACCAATTATTTCTATAATGTGTAATATTATAGTTTTTTATTCCTCGGGACTCTTGTTCTATAACAACAGGATTGACTTAGGTCTGTCCTCTCAATCTCTTTCTGTATGAATTTCGTCCTGTTATCGTCAAAACTTTGTCATCAAAAAGTCAAGAGCTACGTGAAAATTGACGCCAGTTTATTTGTTTGTTTGTTTTAACAGCAAGAAAAACGGTGTAAAACCTGCTTTCATACGCTGAGTGATGAGGAAGGGAGTAACTTTTCATTCAGAGAGACAAACGCTAAGTAGAATATATTACATTGGAGATTTGGAAAATGACTCCACTCTGCTGCAATGCGCCGTTGATCAACGCAAGCTTTATATTCCCCTGTAAAAGAAATGTACTGAAAATATTTCAGTCACAGCGCCGGTCATCTCGAACCCGGCATGCGCTAAATGATTTACCAAAAGTTCAGTACCTTTGTCCTCATCCACCCGTTTTTTATCCCTCTGGCTCAGTGAAAATGAAAATACGAAAAAATATTTCAACACTTAAGCAAACCACACATTTTTTTGGATCTGCCTTTTTCCTGGGTACCTAGGACATTCAATCTTAGCAAAGCGTTTCATTGGTGGTCTCAGTTTTTCACACTTGTCGCAAGATTTGATGACTGAAAAGCGTGAATCCATTTCTTACCTAACCCGCCGTTTCGTAGATCATCTGTATTTGCTGTTGGGTCAAGGCTTTGTTGTACACCAGCATGTGAGCGATTCTGCCTTTGAAGTACCTTCCATCACCAGCTTTCACTCCCATCCTGATGTTGTCCTGTGTGGCCAGATCAAGACCCGCTCCAATGTACAGCTTCTGGACTTCGTTTCCATTAACCCACAGCTTTGCATAACCAGAACGACCATCATAGGACGCACCAACAAACTTCCATCCACCAGCCATGGGGGTGTGCACTAAGTGGTGTGTAAAAGAATAATCTCGTCTGGTAAAACGTACAAAAAGCTGACCAAAGTTTACCCAAAGATGGACTCCCCATGCCCCACTCGGCAAGTAGTTAAAAAGAGGCCCGTCTTGACCTTCAGAGTACACCCAGCATAGCATCGTGATTGAGTACCGCACATCCAAAGGTCCACCTGCAGAGTTTTGAAACTCGATGTGGCTGTTTGCAGTTCCGTGGAATCGATAAGAACCTCCAGCGTGGCCATGAGGACCGGGTGCCAAGCTAACTCCAACAGCTACCCCAGGGGATACTCTATTGTTGAACTCCTTGGTACCGAAATGTTCGGTAAGAGGAAACCAGGCAACAGGACCTGGAACTGGAACTTGATGAGGGATAAAGAGACAACAGATTATTGACTTTAGATAATGATTCTTTTACCCAATGTTCTTTGCGCTCAACCCGAAGGTAAAAGTTTGTACGAAAAACTGGCGAAAGCCCCGAAAACGAGGTTGCTGTTATCAGCCTATTGTAATGCATCAGACACCACGTGATTACAAGCGTGGTCATTCATTCATAAAACGCGATAGGCATTGATTCATAGTATGCAATTGGTCATCAATTGATAATACACTGTAATGGGACACTGGGCATCTGACATAACGCCAGAACTGAGAGATCGCACGTTTTCTCGATCGAGTGAAAACCTTTGACGACTAGCTCTTCTGTAATCTTGTTCACCGTGGTCGATACTATTAAAAGCTTACTACATTGTGTTGGAGAAACTGGTCTTTTACAACGCTATGATCAAATGTTGGGGATTAAGTTTACGGTTAGGTTTAGGGTAAGGATAACATGAGATCAATGGTTAGAGTAGGTTAGCAAGGTTGAAACTTCACGGTTTTTGCTCTGCTTTTTTGTGAACATTTTTCATCTAGGTTAGGTGCAATTTAAACTCTTGTTGTTAG
>JAEMWC010000024.1:1717500-1812500 GCA_016490735.1 Pachyseris speciosa
TTCTGATTTACCGTGGAAAGTGAAACACATGTTGGCAATACGTTAATCGATTAAGCCATGAATAACAGTACTAAATGAAAATTTTTGTTTTACTTTCAGCGCAGTAACGGAAAACGAAAACAATATATTAAAAGGAGATGAACTTATTGAAATGTAAAATTATGCTGAGTAACTTTGTTAGAGCCTAAGAATTGATCAGTTTATGTGGTCAAAATTAGATCATGTTTATATCATGACCTTATCAGAGTGCGCCCAGTTATCAGTCTTGTCGCATTCGAAATGACTTGCTCTTGTCCATATTATTCATTTGGAAAGTAAATCTCCTCCTTACCGGCCTTTTCCTTATGCCACATATTTCCCGATTTGCCGCTCCATGGCTTTTCAATTAAACAGCTTCAACTGACATGTTTATCAGGTCCACTGCAATATTCTTCTGCGTTTGCGATAATTTTATTTTCAATTAATTTGATTTTTATTTGGCTTGCCTCTGTCTGAAAGCATTTCTTTCCTCGCAAACGCAAACAATTAGGAATTGAAAAACATAGATGCATTTGTGTGCCATTTTATGTCTTCTAAACGACGAAATTTGGTCATAAATTAAACCAATTTCATTATTCTTTAACAAGTACCCTTAACGTACCTCGCACTTTCAACGCAACAGTAGTTAGCAGAAGCAAGCAGATTGCGTAAGCCAGCATGATGAATGGACAGAAACCGCTCAGAGCACAAACAGAACTTATGGCGAGAGCTTAATAAGTTTATCTCATAACATTAATAACGGTAACGCCCATCCCCTAAAATTCTAATGATTTGTTCATACGCAATATACCCTATCTAGGATGATCGAAGGGCCTCAGTTCGCCGGGTATACGCAATGTTATTTCTACCCAAAACTCCGCTTCCTCCACGTGCTCTGTTGCACGCTAGAATATGTTTTGAGGGATTTTCTATCTTCTGGCCGTTAGCAGACATAACGAGATTTGTGTTATATACGCATAAAAGCAGAGACCTTCAGGTACAATGAGAATTAGTATTAAACAAATCACACTATATAAACACCCCTTGCAAGTTAGTTTTACGTATTTCTGGTATTACACGCCCCTCCTCCCACAAAACGTTATTATTGTAAAAGGTTCCACACTTAAAAGTAAAAAGGCTTGTATATTTCTGGAATTTAATAAATATGATCAACATCAACCGAAGACTTTCCACGATTATCAAAGATCATAAACTGAAGACTTTCTGCGATTGTTGACGGTCGGACCGAGACTTCTGTGATTGCTGAAGACTTCTGTGATTGTCGCTCTGGGAAGATTAACCAGACCTTCTGTGATTGTCGGAGAAAAAGCAAAGCCTTTCTGATTAACCGAATAATTTGAATGACTGCCGAGGATCAACTCGGACAAAACTTTCTACGATTGTTTAAAATCAGCCTAAAACTGTGACGATTGTCGAAGACGAACCATAGGGTTTCTACGTTTGTTTGAAATCAACCCCAAACCGTAGTGATAGTCGAAGATGAACTAACGCTTTTCACTTAGTGTTTTCCGAAAATCAATCGAAGACTTTTTTCAACACTTGCTGCACAGATCAACAAGAGACTTTCACCAACGGTTTGCTGGGGTTTTTTCGTAATACGTCCAAATGGTACACAATTTTCAGACCACTGTCGAACGTTTCCCAAAGATCATTCTAAAGCTAGAAGCGAGGTCCTTCAGAAAGGAAACTCGATTGAGTTAGTCAACGAATATTGCCCTATGAAAAAACACACTTTAAGGAGGCACTCGAAAAGTTGTTTGTAAAAGTAAAATTAAGAAATAAATTAGAAACAAAATTGTCTAGCTGACTATAGAAAATCTACCAGATAGTTGGCCTGATTGAAAAGCAAATTTGAGTGGAGGAAACAACCGAAATCACTGAAATGAAAGTTTCGTGAATGTTTTATCTCATTCACGATAAGCAAAAGCACTTTCCAGAGAAAAAGAGTTGGATTTTTTCAGTTATATTCGTGCGTGAGCGGAATAATGCCCATTTAATCAACTTTACAAACAAAATATCTGGAAAAATGATTGGTTCTAGCTTTAGACACTTAACCACCGTGATGATATAGCCGTCTAATTAGTCATTCTAATATACCGTGGAAAGTGAAACACATGTTTGCACCGTATATCAATCAAACGATCAGATTATGAATAAAACAGCTTAAAATTTTCTTGCGTTATTTTCACGAAACAATCTCGGAAATCTAGATTAAATAATAATGGTCAAAACGTTTGTTTTACACCATAACAATGTGAAAATCAGAAGTTTAACATCCCAGATAAAAGGAATTATGAATTATATCATGATTTATTCTTACATTGTATGAGTTTTCCTCGCTTTAGAAATTAGCATTAAATTGCCATGTAAAACATTTTTTTTTGGCGAAACATCAACTTCGAAGCTTTGTAACACTCGAAAAGTAATTCGGTTTACCTGTCAGACTGGAACAAATACCTCCTTCAAAAACAGTCAAAATGAAGCCTTTGAACATTTCCGGAAACCAAAATCCGTTCGGAGGATACGTTTGTGCCCCTTGAAACTTTCCACGGCTGAAATTTTTGGCTGATAAGCCAAAAGTCCTGAGAGGATTTCTTAATAACTGAATTTTCATTTTAATAATTTCTTTTCAGATATTACTTCTGTCAGAAAAAGTAAACATTCAAAGGCAAAATCAAGCGCAGTTGAAAGTTTTCTGATAAAAATGCTAAGTGCTCCCAAATAACCACATGTGCCCTGAATGCCTTACCTTGCACTTGCTCCTTCAATACAGCAGTGCTCAGAAAAAGTAAACATATCACCAACATGATAAATGGATAAAAGCCGTTTAAAACACAGAAAGAAGCAATTTAACAGTATACTTAAGCTAGTCACTTAACTGCTTATCTGAAGACCTTATCAATTATTATAGTTTTATTGGAGTTGACCTAATCTCGTACCCAGAGTCCTCAGGCTCTTTGGCCAGCGGTTAGTCGCCAGGAGAGACTCTGGGATAATGGCCCGCCATTTTCCCAGAAAATCTAGGGTAAAACAATGGAAGCCGTTACGGGCCAGCCAACCAAATAAATTGATTTTTTTCCATCATCCCAGAGTCTCTCCTGGCGACTAACCGCTGACCAAAGAGCCCGAGGACGAGATTGGAGTTGACCTCATAAATATTCAGATTTCGCTCACCTAACTATTGAAGTGTTCACGTGCAATGATATTTCCCCCTCCCCTCCCCTCTGTTGCAGGTTCTGATATTGGTGTGACCGAACATTTTCTTTCACTCGAGTTTTCAAGACGACATGAAAAGAAGCCAAATGAAGAATGATCCTCGCAGTTGTGAACGCAATTTATGCAATTGCGAAAAGAAGCCTGAAAAAAATTCAGGACTTCGACGGAGTTTGAACCCGTGACCTCGCGATACCGGTGCGATGCTCTAACCAACTGAGCTATGAAGCCACTGACGTTGGGAGCAGGTCAATTGTGGGTTCATATGTTCCCGTGAAAGAAATGAGTGTGAATGATATATGAAATGAATCATATATGAACTGCGGAAATGAAATCAAATGAAGAATGATCCTCGCAGTTGTGAACGCAATTTATGCAATTGCGAGAACAAGCCTGAAAAAAAATTCAGGACTTCAACGGGGTTTGAACCCGTGACCTCGCGATACCGGTGCGATGCTCTAACCAACTGAGCTATGAAGCCACTGACGTTGGGAGCAGGTCAATTGTGGGTTCATATATTCCCGTGAAAGAAATGAGTGTGAATGATGTATGAAATAAATCATACATGAACTGCTTCATTTGATTTCATGTCCGCAGGTTAATGTATGATTTATTTCATATATCATTCACAAGAAAAAAAGCGTTCACCACTTTATACAGTAAACCGCGCCATTCGGCCACCTCGTTATTATCGCCACGTTTTTTTTTGTCCCATGAAGTGCCATATACTTTCTTTTCGGTCTCCCCGTTAACTGAAACTTTTAAATCACAATTTGGAGTTTTTAGGTGTCTGTTAGGCTGGTTTTCTTTTATGATAAGAAACTGATTTCTCCTTGCAATATCAACAACTTTGTTCTGAACAAACAGGAAATCGATTAACTTACAAACGGTCAAGGCTGAGCCATAACTGAATATTCTCATTCATGGGCTGTTTGATGATAAAGTGTCTCAATAAATCAACAGGGATATAGCCAGGCAGCCCATGGCCAAATACTACCCTACGATACGTTGTAATTAACCACTCTACTGCTGCTTCTAGCTGATTTGGGCTCGTGGACTTACTCTAATTTTTCAACGCATTGCAACACTAGTTAAATATTCAGTATATGGTTATGGTGCACTACTCAGATGCCACGCACCTCTCAGTAACCTCTTATTTCATTGGTTCTTATTACCACGCAGCTCCATTATTTCAGGGCTAGGGTCCATTGTTTCTGTTGTTTGTTTATTGTTTTCTCAGCCAATCCTGTGAACTGTTCCGAGAGCTGCGTGGCGCCTCGCACTACTCGTCGTACCGAACGGATATCCTGCGATATACATAGTTACGTGCGTCGATTAGAAAAATGGTGACTTTCTGCTATAAACTCAGTACACTTGCTTTGTTATCAAAGTGCGTTTTCTTGCGGAATATACCATGATTTTGTCCTACTTGGCCTGCAGCAGCTTCGGCTTAGTATCAGGCGATGTTCGGGGCAATTTATAGCACTAACTGTTGAAAATCCAAAGAATGAAGAGATAAAATAAAGAAGTTCCAACTAAATCCCAGTCTTCTAGTTCACAAAGTTATCAAAACGTTCTTAACGTTTCGGGAAAATAAAATGACCACGCCATTACCGCGGAAACCAGTGCAAGATTCAGATTATTATTTTTATTTTTATGTTTCCTACTATATGGCACCTTCTTAAAGAAGATTCTTATTTCATTATTTTCAAAAATTATTAAAGCTCGGAAAATACTGATGCAGACCCAAGCGTGCTCTATTAAATTGCCACTGGAAACATACAGCAGAATAGAAAACCTAAATCCATGCAACAGAAATAGTACTATTTAGTACTAAATAGGGATACGTCTGTCGATTTCTTTCTGATTGCTCACTACTCATACAATATAAAAGAACCATTTCAGTCTGTCACAAAAAATCACGGGTTCTTTTATGCGGGTTTTATTGTAGCTGTATTAAGATCACCAAAACAGAATAATCCCTCCAAGTTTGACCAATATGATAGTAAAAAATGAGTAGCTAAGTAGGGTACAATTCAAACGACTTAAAACTTAGATACATCTTGTGCACACAACTATAAATAACCCCAACTGTTTTGATGAACAGCCTCAGAATGAGGAGATCACAGGGAATCAATCATTAACTCAACCGGAATCACAGTCAACTTGAGCAGCACAATACAAGAGCCACGCACTTGCTTTCAGTGCAAATGATGACGATAACTCTCAAGGATTTCGTTCACATTTCATGTACACTGACACTCAAATTTTAAAACCATCTTGCAGAGATTTCGGACACGGTGATCTCAAGGCAAGTGAGACTCCATTCAAAGGCTTCTGTTGATAAAAATGAATAAGTCCATGAAGCGTCTTAAAAGCTGGTCCTTTGCCAAGACTGAAGAAGATTTGTGTGCCTTCACCAATGTCCTGAAAAAACAAACACGGCGACAATGAGCTGCTTGCCTGTTCTTGCTTCCATCGGGAATGAAGATTGATCAATATACCAATAATGCATTGATCAGATCGAAACCACAGCATCCCCTCAGGATATCCCTCGGGCATTTAAACTTTTGAGGATTTTGAATAGGGGAGGGGGGGGGGGTGGTGCTGCTAGAGAAGACCTTCACATTTTTAAGTTTTTAGGTCTGAACAATATCCAAATAAAGCGTAGTAATTTCCTTAAAGAAGCTGTGGGAAGTGATTAAACAAGGTGTAATATCAGATTTCAGGTTCAAATTCCCCACCCCAACGGAGGACTTCCGTTTAAAAACATGTTTTCCAGTGGGTCTAATTTATCTGAAAACAAAGTACGTTTGAGTACAGTCTTATTCAAACTCTCACGCCCAGCGCCACAGTGCGCATAGGATAGCTGCAAGCTGGTGGCAAGTTAAATCGGTATCTCAGGAAGGAGGGGCAGAACTGGCGATTTCGAAGTTTATTTCAGTCGATGATAATTGACAACTTATACAAAAGAAAGTTTCGCTGCACATAGCTACATTGGAAACTCAACTGAGACGCTTGATTGGAAAGTGTCTTTGACAGAAAACCGTTTATCATTAACAAAAGATTCTACTAGAAGTTACTACGATTGATTCAGTGCAAAGCTGATTCCAAGAGAGTGGTGATGGCTTGAGGGTGTTCATACCTGCACCAGTTGACAGTGGTAAACTCTTCTGTTCATGCAGAATGTCAGCACGAACACTCCAGCCACGCTGCAGCTTTCACGAACCAAGAACAAGCTGGAAAAATCAAATTACAAAAATAAACATGTAAACGCAGTGTAAACAGAGCCTCTTTTGCTTATGTCGTTGCCGAGGTAGCAGGTGTAAATGGGGACGGTGGGAGGGTGAAGGCAAGTCGGAAAATGGGAGTTTCTCAATCGTGCTGCCAATTTTTATTTTAAAAACGGAGCCTCCAAGTAAGAAACGATTGAGCTGAAGATTGAGACAGAGGGCGAGACCCAATCTCGTTTCCAGGGTCTCTCCTGGGAGAGAGAGAGAGGTCTAGTTTCCATAGTCTCTCCTCGTGGAGAGAGAGAGATAACTTTCGTGATTCGCGGGCCACCTCTCGCTACAGATGGCGGAAAGAGGAGAGACCCTGGGAACGTGGTTGGGGCGACACTAGTAAACGGACATCAAGTTGTACCGTTTAAGGAGATGGGCTCCTGACCGTTGTTGGTTGGGCCACCATGTCTATTGAGAAGAATAAACATAATTTTTAACCTACATTTACTTAGAATAAAATTCTGGCTCTTTTCAGCCCCTTGGCCTTTCTCACTGGTATGAAAATGATAAATGATTCCTGAACTCCTTTACTGACCCGTCCTGTACTCCTGCATGTAACAGTAATTCAAGTGACTGTTCCCGTGTAATCCTTCCATGAAACCAAGGTTCTGACATGAAGTGGTAACCTGCGAGAAAGGTGTGCGCGAGATCTGGGTTAGAAATGGCAATGTGCCACCGCGGGAGTCTCTCACGCATCCGTTTGAAGTCACGCATTGCGCGACGACCCAGATAACGGCTGCGTGGGAGACTATACGAAGGAAAAATAATTCACAATTTTAACTGGCGCGCCACAGGCAGATAAACACGATAACTGGTGAGGCCAAGCGCTGGAAACAATCAACAGCTGCTAGATGGGGAAAAACTTTCGTAAGTCAGGCTACGATCGGTTTCAAAATCTTGAGTCGATTTCCTGTAGCACGCCAAAACAAAGAACACAGCTAACTAAGCTCTTGCACTAAGCTTACCTGGAACAGCAGTGTCTGTTGGGATGAAGCTATTGGAAGAGGTGCGGCGACTGAGCTTCTGTGGAAAACCAAAATGAAGTTTGTTGATCGTAACCAATATTTTGAGAAATTTCCTTCATTTTTTTGAGTCTTAAGTTATGTACTTATAAAAGCGCGGATAGAGTGAGACTGTATGTTCAAAGTTGGTGACTGATGAACGACTCAAAAACTCACAACCGCGGACAAGTTTGACGTGCTAAAGACAAGACCACCCGGCTTAAATTTTAACATGCAGTAAGTACTTACTGCTTTGTTTCTCGCGTTGGCAAGTTCTTTGATTTCTTTGCTGTCCGTTATGATCCTTCCTCTTTCACCAGTGAAATCCATGGCTACTTGGCCATCCTTGACACAAGTGTCTCCGTTTTCTGCCTCGCCTATGATGTTCTGAAATCATGTCATAAGTAAAGAAAGTGCGGAGTGTTCGCTTTCATTTGAGTGGTCACAATCTACTATAGAGCGCTTTTCAACTGAGTGTCGTAAAACCAAAACCAAAGCAATTACTCTGACCAATCACAAAAGAAGTAAGCAATGCAATGAGCCAATCCGAACACGAAGCAATTACATGTAGCCGGCGCAAAGTGCGGGAAAATACGCGCGTGCAAGTCATGATTGGTTTTGGTATTGCTTCTCGTTGGTTGAGAAAGCGGCGCGAGTTTTCCTGGCCAATCACAGAGCGAAGCAATGCAAAACAAAAGCAAAGAGGCGCCACGCAGCTCTCGGAACAGTTCACAGGATTGGCTGAGAAAACAATAAACAAACAACAGAAACAATGGACCCTAGCCCTGAAATAATGGAGCTGCGTGGTAATAAGAACCAATGAAATAAGAGGTTACTGAGAGGTGCGTGGCATCTGAAAGCAAAACCATAATTACTTTCGACACTCAATTGAAAACCGCTCTATCAACCAACCACCTTCGACAGCGTGTTCAGTAAAAACACCACATTTTTAACACTGATCGCTCTTTTGTACTGATCGCCTGTACACAGGCGGAGGTTCGTGATTAACCGCCGAGCCAGAACAAACCACTTTACGGTCATTAACGGGAAATACGCTTCAATATCCTCGAGCGAACATAGTAGTTAACCCTGCCCCACCCTACCCTTGATGGTCAATTTATGACTATGAGTCGAGCGTATACGAGACAATTGGCCATGTACTTCCGGTTCAACTCAAGCAGGAGATATGGGCCAGTGTAACTCAGCATATATTTTTCTAAAATACAAGAATGTCTAGCAGTAAACCATTCGAATTTTTAACGTGCTAAATTGCATTCTAGAGCAAAATCTAAAAAAAAAATGTACAGCTTAGATGTAAATTTTCTTCCTTTCGGCCAAAGAGTTCGATTTACAAGTTCTTGGTATTATAAACAGTGCCCTGACAAAACAAGAAGAAACTCAAGTCTTGTAAGTAAATAAGTACAACTTGAGCAAACTGAGAAATCGCAACCAGATGAGCAATTATCCTCAAGAATCATTACTCAGCAACAACAAGAAAGTTGATGGAGAAGCAAGGATAGCTGACTGAGCTTAGAACCCTGCAACTACCGAGATGGACTAAGTTATAAAAATCACAACGAGCATTAATCAACTCCTACGTTACGAGAACAGGAATAACAGTGAAAAAAACCTAAAATAAGAAAGACGGAAATGTGAAAGACTTAAGATGGCAATTGCCGGATTAAAACATTAAATATTTACCTTGAAAGGCATGCTGTACGCAAAGAAAAGCTTATTCTATGCTATTCATCCAAACTCATCGTCAAATAAACGAAAAAACTCGTCTGGCAGCAGTCTCTGTTAGGAGTTTCCAGTCACCAAACCCTTTTAACCTCAACGTAGGTTCTCGAAAGACAGATATTTAGAAGGCGACACATTTAACCAGCCCAACGCAAATATACAGGTGTGTGCAAAAACAATATCAGAGGAAATGCATTTCAACTTATGTCAGTATTATTTTAAAAACAAGCGCTTTTGACATGAAATCAGGTCATTTAAATCAATTCTGTCTTGGGGTCCACTTTCAAATACCTGTTGATAAACTGGGACCGAAAAGTACTCTTTCATATCCGTTATATCTCGTCTCGTGAGTCTGGGCTCACAAAGGTTTAATAATAGTTTGGTTTTCATTCGCTAGTGTGGTTATTACGGGGTAAAAATTGCAAAGCTGATTTGAACAAACCCCTGAAATCTTGTGGTTTGTGCGGTTGTTAGTCTCCACGTGAAATCCTAACAGGAATGCAGCTTCACTGATGCAAGATATCGGACAGTGCTTTCCTGTGGTGTTTTTTATTATGTTGTGCAAGGTTGATCGAATTTTGTTTTTGAGTCTTTGGATGAAATTATTCGAATGTGACCATTCAAACGGAAGCTACTGAGCAGTTGTCCTATGTGTCGATATGTTGATTATCGTGCTGCGCAAGGTTGTTCGAGCATTCGAGTCCCGGGATTGAAATCTTTAATGAAAGACACGAAGCATTACTTTCTTGTGGTAAAAACAGTTCTAACGTTCAAGTCTGGGAATGAAATCTTAACGTATGACCAAACAAATGAAACTGAGCTGCAACAGTTTTAAGTTGAGTGAAAAACACACCAGGTTCTGGAAAATATCATTTGTATTCTTTCCATGACAACGCCAACTCAAGAACCAGAATTTACACGATTCCATATAGGACCAACTCATCATAAATATCAACACGACAAGCATGGCAATATTAAGATGTAAATATATTTCAACATTTCGCTTGTATTGCTACAGGTGTTGCTAGGAGTTCTTTCCGAGATCAGTCTGCCTGTCGTATTACTCAAAGCCTTCGGCCACAAAGTTAATATGATTATCATGCGCTCAAAACCATCACATAATATAGATATCTGTTCAAAACCACCCATAATTGATATATTTGAAGATTTTTAACACAGAGAAAAAATTTACTTGTATTACTCGAAATTTTTGCCGCAAATGTTAATACGCGGGGAGAAAAAAAATTGTACGTGGAATTAAGACCGGAAGTGATTTATTTATAGAATAAGAATAAGAATATGAAGATTTTGACACAAAAAGTGGAAAATAAATTGACGTTATAATAACTAATAAGTAAAATCAGTCCTACAAAGATTCTCAGCTTTGTTTTTTTTTACCTTCAATCTTCGCAATCTGTTAATAAAAAAACTTTGTAACCTTGCTTTGAACCCTTCCTTGGGTTTGCTTCACTGCGCTATGATTGGTTTTTAAAGAACTTCGTGCCACTTTTTCAACCAATTAGAAGGCAATCGAAACCAATCACGTGACTTTTTCCAGAGAGACCAGGCATTTAAACTTGAGAGTCGTATTTTATAGTGAACATTTAAGAAATGTTTATGACAATGTTAACTCGGGATACTTTTGTGCTGCAGAAGCTGGACGCACGCTTTCTGATTCTCGAAAACTGTCCGGCTAGTGGTTTGCTTTTGGGTTCGCATGACGCCTTTTTGATCACGTACGAGCAAAAAACTGTTTTGAGCCCAGGGGGTGGGTACTCCCTATAATGGCCTATACGGGGAGGCTCCGCCCGAAAGGGGTGCCTTTTTCACGTTTCAGGTATATGAAAGGGTAGGGATTTCACGAGTCGAAGTATATGAAAGGGTAGGGAAATCTGTCATTTAGGTATTTAAAAGGGCCTTTCATTAAAATATTTCGAACAGACATACCTTATGACTGTAGTGTTTTAATTTATTGAACGCTACGTGAAAATGACAAGAAGACATCCTGTTTTAGGTAAACGAAAGGGGTACTATTTGCCAATGGGAGGTATATGAAAGGGGTACCTTTTCTGTCAAAAATGGTATATAATAGGGTAAGGGGTCGGACCTCGGGGCGAAGCCTCCCCGTATTGAATTGTTTTAATACCCCCCCCCCCCGGGGTTTTGAGAGTTGCCATCCATATTCGTTGTCAGCTGTCGTTGTTTACTTCTAAATTAAGTGGCAACATCTGGACTTTACTTTGGCTCTCTCAAAACATTTCAGTTCTCTCTGCTAAGCTTGAAAACATTCGCAAAGACACTTCTCTTAACATATTGGTTATTCAAAACTCGAAAACACAAGGCGAATCGTTTCCGTGTATGTGACATGTTTCTCAGAAACAATCCAGATGTCACGCATTGTAAAAAACCTCGAAATTCAAACTACTCTATTTTCAAAACAAAGCGTGTGACTTGGCTGAAAACAGGCCAGCAGATATATATTTTTAAAATGTCATTTACCTGTTGAAGGTAAAAAATCTAAATGTTTAATTTTAGTTTTTTCCTGACGTCACGTGAAAACCAAAAATTCGCAAACTTGTCTCTAAATATAGAACTGTCACAGTGATCCAAACAAATTTGCGATTTTCTAAATACAGAACTGTCACAACGTTCTAATTCGAGTCACAGCACGTGCGAGGCTTCCAACCTTGTCTTAAATTCGGCAAGCCTTTTCACGCGGACAAACTCTTCTGGATTTAAGTCTTCACAACAGCGACAGAGTTGTGACAACATCCGGATTAAATTAAATCAAAGCTACTTTGCGATTTTCTAAATATAGAACTGTCACAACGTCCTAATTCGAGTCGATACTCACAGCACGTGCGAGGCTTCCAACCTTTTCTTAAACTCGGCAAGCCTTTTCACGGGGTCAGACTGTACTGTCTTAAAATCTAGCTTCACAACTTTGCAAAGATATGCGCAGGAAAATTTGTTCCGGCGGTCGAGGTGGATTGTTTAACCTTGAGTGTTCACTTGCGGTCACGTATTAAGCTGAAGGTGTCACATTACGACAACAACTAACCATCGCGTGATGTTAGCCTTTCGACCTTTGGACTATGTGGTTTGCTTTAACCAATAAACACACCGCCACGTGCCTGCTATTATGCATTGGCCAATCAAAACACCGGAACGTAATTGTATTGTGCATTTTGCTGCACAGGAAAAAAAGAGACGATCTCTGAGCGTTAACTCGGGATACCTTTGTGCTGCAGAAGCCGGACGCACGCTTTCCGATTCTCGAAACTATCCGGCTAGTGGTTTGATTTTGGGTTCACAACTTCACATAACGCCATTTTGATCACGTACGAGCAAAGCTCATTAAACTGTTTTGAGAGTTGCCATCCATATTCGTTGTCAGCTGTTGTTGTTTACTTCTAAATTAAGCGGGAACATTTGGAGTTTACTTTGGCTCTCTCAAAACATTTTTTCCCTCTGCGAAGCTTGAAAACATTCGCATAGACACTTCTCTTAACATATTGGATATTCAAAACTCGAAAACACAAGGCGAATCGTTTCCGTGTATGTGACACGTTTCTCAGAAGCAATCCAGATGTCATGCATTGTAAAAAGAACTCGAAATTCAAACTGCTCTATTTTTAAAACAAAGCGTGTTACTTGGCTTAAAATGTCATTTGCCTGATGAAGGTAAAAAATCTAAATGTTTATTTTTAGTTTTTTTTCTGACGTCACGTGAAAACCAAAATATAGAACTGTCACAGCGATTGAGTTGTGGTATAAACAACTTTGCGATTTTCTAAATATGGAACTGTCACAACGTTGTAATTCGAGTCGATACTAACAGCACGTGCTAGGCTTCCAATCTTGTCTTAAATTCGGCAAACCTTTTCACGCGGACAGTCTGTACTGTATTAAAATCTAGCTTCACCACTTTACAAAGATATGTGCAGGAACATTTGTTCCGGCGGTCGAAGTGGATTATTTAACCTTGAGTGTTCACTTGCGGTCACGTATTAAATGGAAGGTATCACATTACGAAAACAACTTTGTGCAAATCTGTAATTTTTCTGTCACAGCATTCGAATTCGACTTGTGATATCGATTAGCCGATAAGCACTACACGTGCGAGGCTTCCAACCTTTGGACTATGTGGTTTGCTTTAACCAATGAACACACCGCCACGTGCCTGCTATTGTGCATTGGCCAATCCAGGTACCGGAACGTAATTGTATTGTGCATTTTGCTGCACAGGAAAAAAAAAGACTGAAATCTGACACATTTTATAACTCGGTATACTTACAGTATCCCGAGTAAAAAAAATTAAATCTAACCCATTTTATAACTCGTGATACTTACACTATCCCGAGCAATAAACTATTAAGTATTCGGCGACGGGACTTGGAACGCGCGACCCTCGACAGATCTCAACGCCCATAGTCTGCACCTTATCCGTTTGCGCCACTTGCTCATCAGTTCCCTCCGCCAGAGAATTTTGTAAAAATTAAAGTGAGTGGTCACCAAAGTCACGAATCGTTAAAGCCTTTGCAAAAGAAATGTTTAGTCGGAATTGAATTACTTCAATATACATTTCCTAGCAAAGGAATTTAATTTAGAGCTTTTCTTTTGATCGGTTTTCAGCAACACATTGAAAAGGTTTGAGAATCGCATGAAAAATTGAGAAGTTATAGCTTGATAAACCAAACCGCACAAAACACGCGAAGAACATTAAAGATCTTCAAAAATAATTTGTTTAAAGCCGAATACACTTAAGACAGATAAATAACATTTTTTACCTGTTATATTCTTCAGGTGTAACAATTCGTTACGAATTAGCTAACTTTTATACCTTCATGCGTAGCTTAACCGCAAACAGCTTATTAAATATTCAAAACAAGTTATTTTCGGACGTGCTAAAATTTGCGTAACCTCAAACAAATATTTTTCAGTGAAATTTGTTGGGTGCGTAAAAATTGGTATCTCGCTTTATCTTCATCGCTTTACAATAATTTTTATATTGTTGGAAAGTTAAATCAATGTGCTATTCGAATTTCGAAACCATTTTTCCGTTGACCGTAAAATAAAACTGCCATTTCTCTACCAGTGAGTAACAATTTTAGCATACGGCCGCGGCTTTAAATGCGTTTCCGGTATACAGTTTGGACAGTTTGGTTTACAACTTTACCAACTTGAAAAGTATCGTACTCACGTTGCATTTTCTTGTTAAGGATTAACTTTTACGCCAGAAGAGAGAGCAAACTATTGTGTATTTCAAGATTAAACTGTTCGTTATTGTTAAGAAACAGAAGGGGCCATAGAATACGAAGCGATGTTTCGCGTTTGTTCACGGCCGACTAATTCACGCACATTGAAAGGCTCTTGTACAAAAATATTTATTTAGGGGTCAGAATAAGAAATCACGAAAGCCTTTCTAAATGAAATGTTTTGTCAGATTTGAATATACTCGAACGTACCTTTCATAGGAACTTTTGACCGGGAAGTATTGACCGAGTAGTGGACTAAGTACTAGTGATGGTGCAATACCGGAAGTGAAACCAAAACGCAGCTCTTTTTGATTGAATGTAGCTTTTCTTTTCACTGTTGGAGATATCGGTTATCTTCGAGAAACTGGTCAACGGATCTAAAACGCCGGTTTACACCAAATTCTTCGCTTTCTTTCAAATTGTCAAACAAATCGAAGTGCCAGTGTCTTGTCAAGTTACACCGGTAGTTGGGGTTGGTTTTTCGAGTAGTGAATATCCACAGAATCGGTTCACCAGTTTTCCGTGTTAAATTGCAAAAACAGCTTACAATTTAAGTGATAACAAAAGGAAAAACAAAATCGAGTGAAAAGGAATAGAAAAAAAAAAGAACAAAAAAAAATTTGACTACGTGGGGAATTGAACCACGGACCGCACTTAGGCCTGTCCCGATTGCGCTGGAAAAATCGCCAAAAAGTGCTCAAAACATGGCAAAAAAAGTGCTCAAATAGTGCTCGATTTTCATAAAAAAAGTGCTCGAAATTTAGAAATAGTGCACAAACGTTGCTCGCAGTTTATTATTTCCTAACAGATGTTCATATATATTCCTAGTTTTATCCAATTCTTAACTCTCGATTTTCTAAAACTGAGGTGACCATAAAGTACTACAACTGTTGTCGAACAAAAACTCTTGATCATCTCTTGATCAGTGGAGCATAGTTTCTAAACCACACAATATGCACCACAGAACTGTATGCAATCAACCGTATAGCTACAACTGTAATGCTTTCGCCAGCGGCTGCACTGAACAGAAAAGAGCGCTAAACTAATCAAAATCACGAACCAATCAAAATCGACTCTTCCCACAGTTTAAAGGACCATAGCTCGTGCATTTCCATGACAACAGTCAGCCAGTCAGGCGACAAGGTGGAATTATTCAAATTCATGATGACAAAATATTGTATTTAACATATGGAAAATTGTGAAAAATGTGCCGAAATGTTTCCCAAAGAGCGAAAAAATGCTCAAATTCTGCTCAAAAGTCAATTAAGTCCTCAAGAGTGCTGGAAATGTAAAATAGTGCTCCAAATTTGAAAAAGTGCCGAAAAAGTGCCCAGCGCAATCGGGACAGGCCTAACCGCACTCAGTACAGTACGAAGAGAACGCACTACTTCTGAATTGCGATCGACTGGAACTATATCCTATGCATTGATCTGGCTCGGATGGTCAAAAAGGCCGCTTACAAATTCTTTGAGAATTTCTTGTTATATTTGGTTCTTACTTTGTTTGGTTCTTTCTTCATTATATTGGGTGCTTACATCATTATATTCGGTACTTACTTCGTTATATTCGGTGGTTTTTTCATAAAATTCGGTGCTTTCTTCGTTATGATCGTCGCCAGTCTTCCCAAGGCCCGGAAATGGAAAATCGCGGATCCGGAAAGGCGGAATATGGGAAAGTAGGAATGCCTTTATAAAACAAGTTATAAAAGAAAAACTGATTTTCCTTCCTATTCTATTTTGCTCAAACTTAATTTTCCTTTTCTGGCTACCACTAGTCGGTTTTCCGGTATTCCTACTTTCCCGCATTCCGCCTTTCCGAATTCCGAATATAATGATGTAAGCACCGAATATAACGAAGTAAGCACCGAATATAATGATGTAAGCACCGAATATAATGATGTAAGCACCGAATATAATGATGTAAGCACCGAATATAATGATGTAAGCACCGAATAGAACGAAGTAAGCACCGAATATAATGATGTAAGCACCGAATATGATGATGTAAGCACCCGATATAATAAAGAAAGAACCAAATATAATGAAGAAAGCACCGAATATAACGGAGAAAGCACCGAATATAACGAAGTAAGCACCGAATATAACGGTGTTTGAACCGAATATAATGAAGAGAGCACCCAATATAATGGAATAAGCACCGAATATAAAGACAACAGCACCGAGTATAATGAGATAACCACCCAATATAATAACATAAGTACTGAATATAGTGACATAACCACCCAACATAACACAAAAAAGTATCGTAAGACAGTTATGGAGTTTCATAAATTACAGCCAGGCACTAATGCCCAGTACCCACTCAGGCTAATGCGCGCGCACCGGTTTGAACTTCCTACGGAGGCGTTCCATTTCACGGAAGTCCTAAATTTCTACGGAAGAGGCAAGAGTTCTACGGAACAGCGACGGCTTATACTACGGAAGAGCTAGATTTCTACGGAAGAAGCTCGCGAATGTTTCCACAGAACAGCTATATTTCTAAGGAACGATCGCAGATTTACAAGGAACGATTGCAGAATTCTAAGGAAGGATGTTTAATTCTAAAAATAACAGTTATATTTTTACAGAACGACACAACATTTTCAAGTAGAAGCGTTGTCCCTTCTGGGCCACCGTAAGTTTGAGTATGTTTGGTTGAAAAGCCGCTAGATAACATGCATTTAAAATTTAAAAAAATCCCATACATTTCTTATCTCTTGACATGACAAAACTTCTTCAACATTTCTGGTTATGCTCATATGAAGTTGTAAGTTAAATTCATAGACTCGTGCTTGCCTGTGAACACACCTGGAATGCAGGAAAATTCATGCATGTTGTGGAATAAAATTCTTGGAGCTGTATTATGAACTTAATCTACGAATAACTCAAGGCGGCATTTGCTCCACCATGCTCCAACCCGACCCTGAAAGTTTTAATTGCTCTTCAGCGTGATACCGGTTGAAGCGAAAGCCACTGAGCACGAGAGCACAGCTTTTTTAGCCTCTTTCTCCTGAAACAAAATTGAGCCACAAAGCAACCACAGTGAAATTTGCGTGAGGAAAAAGAACACAGAAAAGCTCTGCTATCAGGATATACACCATCTCTCGGGGATGTGGCTTTGCTCTTCTTCCTTCACCAAACGGCGATGACGGATTTTGTTTGAGAAGAAAGAAAACCTCTCTGGCCAGGAAAATTTGTCTCGTTCTTTCACGTTACAAAATGAGAAATAACCAAATTATTATTATAACAGAACCTACCTGGCAATTACTCTCTGTGCTCTGCTGATCGCGATACTTCGTCAGCTTCGCAAATTTTCGGAGCATGTCGTCGTAATTCTGTCGGAGTTGCGGTCCACACTGGAAAGAAACAGAAAGAAATAGGTGTGTCAGCAAATAAATAAACAAAGACGCAGTGCCAGCAATCTGTTGAACTTCATCAGATACACGGGCGTGTTGTTACACAAGAGGAAAGTAAATCTTTCCGTCGTTAATTCGTGAAGTGGCCTCCATCTAGTCCTATCCACGCAAAGGAAGCTGTTTGGGAGAGCTTTTCAGCATACTTATTTTCGTACTGTTCAAGGTAACGCTTCTTACTTGGGCTGTTTCTAGCGTTTTACTCTACAGACAAAATCATCCAAACGAAGCTGGTAAAAGTTACCTTTCCCGCAGAAACTAAGTCTAACCCGCCAAATTCTGACGTCTGAGCCGCTTAATTATCCCAGAGAGGAAATGTTCTTTGACATTAGAGAAATCAGACGCCAAATTAAGGAAGACATCACTAGCCCCGCACGCAAGACAGCGGATCTTTTTGAGGACGCTCTCCGAGTGGTTAAATTTAGCAATAACGCTGGCTAGATGTTTTGGTGTGGGCAGGAAAAACTTGTTTATTGTTTCCCAGACAAGGAAATATTTCCAAGCCACTTTTACACTGGCGTGACAATAACCGAACAAAATAACGTCAACAACAAGCGTAAGACACAATTCATGACGCACAAACAGTTACAAATTTGCTTGGCATCGTTCCATTTGAGATTTGTCGGAACAGAGATAAGATAAGCCGAACAGTTGAACTCAAGTCATGATAGCTAAGATTTTAGGAGTCACTCCTGACAAAGGCAGAGCCCATTTGAGCATTTCAGTTTCACTGAATATCAAATTTGTTTCGACAAAATAAGGAGAGCACTGTTTCTAGTGTATCTGTACCTGGTTACCGTACATTTCCATGACAGAACACACGTGAAATCTGACCCAGCCTCAAGACTGTTTTTTCTGTTTTTTGAAAAAAAGCGGCATTCTTCACAAATATCACTTTTTTACGGACTCCCCAATTCCTTCAATTTGAATTTCACAAGTACCTTCAGGGGCACCCAACGAGCCAAATCAACCAAAAGCTGTAGAAAGGCATTTTTAAGTGCCTTATGGTGTTTGAAGACTGTTTAAAGCGATGTTTTCATAAGCTGGAAGAAGTTCATCTGTTCGGATTCCCTAGCTGAAATTTTAATTGCCCGAAAATACTAGGGAACAAAATCTTTCTTTGAGAAAATGCAAGCTGCTCTAGGGAACTATTTTCTTCCGAAAATATTAGCTGACGTTTTTGACTAACAAAAACAGCAATTACGACCTTTCCGAAAACCTCAAGGGCTATGATTTCCCAATTTCGAATCTTTTAGGCCACGTTTTGGTTACGAAAATCCGAGTGCACTCTTTAATCGACGCCGAAAGCGCAAGGCGAATTATCCTCCACCGAACAGATATCTACCGAAACATGTCGTTGGGTGCCCCTGTACCTTGGACACCGAGCTACCCTGCGAGCAGAGGCCCTTCGATCTTCCTAGATAAGTCGGGAAGAGGAAGGAACCTCTGCCAGCCGCCTCGACTTTCCCTGTTGAGCATGCGTCAAATTCAAATGTAACCGACGCTTTCATTAGCAATTAACTATTAATATTTTCTCGCGAGGTTCTTGCACGGCAAAATAGTCTCAAGGATTCGTTGCACAAAAGCGAGGTATTTCCAGTTTTAATCCAGGCGATTCTTTTAGGGAATAGTCTCGTATTTTAGGTTCTTCTAAGACGCCAGGGGAAAAGGTGACGAAAAAACATGAACTGCAGGAAAAGATTCGGTGTTTTTGTTGTGCGGTATGTCGGCACGGAACGATGTACATTTGAAGTGAAACATCACACTGGCCTTCGAGATAAGTTACAGAGCATCTTAGAGGAAAATTTTGACTTAACTGTTCAGTCATGTGGTGTCTGTAGACCATGTGGCCGGCAAACGGAATCGTTGGATAAAAGGAATAGTGTGATCATTCAACAAATTACTGAAGCGAGCTCCGTTCAAAATACTCTTTAGTGACTCCTTGTCCTGTCGCAAGACGATCAGTGTAAAGCGACTCACAAAACCAAGCCCATCGCCCAAAGCTTACAAGAAAATCCGTTCGGGTCGTTCATCGCTGTTGTCGTTTGCCTGTAAAGATGACGAGTTGAGATTTTACGGATTTCGACAGAGAAACGAATATCATTTTGTCAGTAGACGAGTGTAAACAATGAACCGCGGACACCTATTTAGTCTGTAATTTCTAGCAAAGCGCAAACCGGTCTGACTGGTTTCTAACCGGACTGACTCATCCACTTCCGTGGATGAACGGCACATCAAAGAAAGTCGAGGCGGCTGGCAGAGGTTCCTTCCTCTTCCCGACTTATCTAGGAAGATCGAAGGGCCTCTGCTGGCAGGGTAACACCGAGCTGGTACAGGGCATAATACAGGAAGCAGCGCCTTAACAATTAGTCACTTGTTCAGCAGTATCACCTTGGACAGGCAGATAAAGAGAGAACAGCAGTAAAAATTGAACTTTTGCCACTACTCAGGGGCACCCAACGAGCCAAATCAACCAAAAGATGTAGAAAGGCATTTTGAAGTACCTTGTGGTGTTTGAAGTTTGTTTGAAGTGATGTTTTCATAAGCTAGAAAAAGTTCATCTGTTCGGATTTCCTAGCTGAAAGTTTACTTGCCCGAAAATGTTAGGGAACAAAATCTTTCTTTGAGAAAATGCAAGCTGAAATGAACTTTCTACGACCTTTCTAGGGAACTATTTTCTTTCCGAAAATGCTAGCTGACGTTTTTGACTGCCAAAAACAGCAATTACAACCTTTCCGAAAACCTCAGGGGTTATGATTTCCCAATTGCGAATCTTTTAGGTCACGTTTTAATTACGAAAATCCGAGTGCACTCTTTAATCGACGCCGAAAACCCAAGGCAAATTACCCTCCACCGAACAGATATCGACCGAAACTTGTCGTTGGGTGCCCCTGACTACTGTCCGGCAGCCTTCTGATTTGAACGTTGTGAATACCAACTTGTATCGAGCAAAATCTATCGAACGAAACTTATGATCGTTGTTTCTCATTTGCAGAGCAACCTGATACAGTAAAATACAGTACACTGATACAAACAGGAAAAAACTGATCGATGGCTGTCGTTTCAGACCAAAATTTAGAACCGAAAGAAGGAAAAATTTAAGTGTAGCTCTATTATTTCTGTATTACAGTTAAACACACAAGGACGCTAAAGGTAAATAATATGCAAACAAATTCGGAAAAATCAATTCGTATCTACCCGTTCTTGATCACTCTTGCGTCTGTTGCCGCCTTCTGCCGAGTTTTCCCACAAATTTATAAGAAAACAGATGACATCCTTTGCCAAGTTGATGTCACGGCTTTATAGGACTATTTAAGCGTTCGAATTTTAAGTTTCTATACAAACAGCCGAAGTTGGTGCTTCCCAGATGAATCGAGACAGTGAAAGACAAACGACGCGAGACTACAACCACGTGACAAGCAAGTGTCTTGCCGAGCGAACAACTGTTTTCAGACGTGATTCAGTAAAACCACTCGGGTGTGAAATAAGATGACAACGAAGGACAAAAATAAAAACACGTAGAATTTCGGTATAACTTCCTTACCTGTAACGAACCATATTCTTCCTTTCAGCAGTGGGTGCAACTTACAACGTCAGCATCACATGGGTTATGATCTGTCCATTTATAGTTTTAATGAGATTTTCAACATCCTCTGTAAACTAATTGCTTGAATGCCCAAATATCTTACCTAACAATGTTTCACCGAAGTGTGGCCTTGAGGTCAGTGGCAAACTAAGAGGACTGCTGGTCTGAATGTAACTGAAAACACCTATGAAGCTCGCCATTTTTTTTTTCTTTGGTCGATTTTTTAATCCTTTTTTATCTTTTTAGAGGACTGTTCAGTAATCCTCAACAACAACAAAAGTAGCAACAGTACTGATCCTTTTTGAATCAGCAGAACAGAAACAGTATGGGGTTGATATTTTGAAAGCTACAACTAAATGTGATTTTTGTCTTGAGGGAAATTGATATTTTTCTCAAAGTCTGGAACCCAGAAGCTAAAAAAGCGTGTCGGGGTTTTCCTTTATTTGACTGCGTTCAAAAGTTACAGAGCATTTTCAAATTCGATAGAAAAAAAGACGGAGCGACCGCACGGAAATAGCTTTCAGCGAAAAACGGTTTTGAATTATCTTATTCCCCAACACGTTTATGTTGAAGATAAGTTAATCTAGCGACTGTCCAAATTTGATCGAAATTGAGCAAATCGCCCTTGAGTTGTAACTCTTGAAAGTGTCCTCTTCAAGACAAAAATAAACTTTGCGGAAACAGCACTTGAAAAAAATCTTCACCACACAAACAAACACCGCCCGCAAACACCTCTGTCGACGATCGGCGAATCAATAGGCTAGTTTCGAATTGTGGGAGAACAAAAGAACAGAGTCGAGGTTCAGGGGAATAATTTGCATTTTCTTTTGTCAAAAACAAAGGAAAATGCAAATTACTCCCCTGAACCTCAACTTGGTTCTTTTGTTTTAACACAATTCGAAACTAGCCTATTTACGTTAACTCTTCTTCCGGTCACCTACTGTGGAAATTTTCCGCGTAATTTTATCTGCACGCAAACTCCCATGCTTCAAACAGTTCACTGGTTTATCATTTTGTCACATATTCTCCGGCTTTGACCAAGTTTACCTGACCCATTGTCATGCCGAAAAACTAGAAGCGCACAACCTTCATGAAGTAAAGCAACTTTTTCGCGTGCAATATTTCCCACGCAAATAGCTCCGGTTGGCTGCATTCGCATTGTCCATGTTTACATCCGGTGCAAATAGGTTTTTTCCCAATTTCTCGGCGACTATTCACTCGTTTTTAATTGTGTTCTTTTTGCTCGAAAGATCATAGTAAAAAGTTTATTTTTATGGAGAAAAATAAAAATCGAAAATTTTATACCCTGAACGTACACGATAACCTTAATAAAACCAAACTCATGTTTCGTGTACCACTTTCCCACCAACACAGCACCATAGTTTCTTTTATTCTAACCTCCTTTATTCAAATAGTATTATTCACTATTTCTCTCACCACAAGGAACCAACATTTGTACACCAGGTCACAAATTACGTAGGTCAGTAGGCGGCTAACGTCACGCTAATCAAGTTTATGTTTGACTTCCTCGTCAAACTTACCCTGCGAGCAGAGGTCCTTCGATCTTCCTAGATAAGGAAGATCGAAGGACCTCTGCTCGCAGGGTACGTCAAACTCAGATCCTGTTTGAAGAGGCGAAAATTTGCTCTTCAAATTTGCTGTAATGCTGGCAAGAAAGGTTTAGGTGTAAGGTTTCAAGATACAGTTATTTTTCCTAAGTAGAATGTCTAATGTTTGGTGAAGCTAAGCTTGGACTGAACAGTTTTTTTAAGGAGAAACTAGAGCACCGTAACGTAAGCCCTTCACTCAATCACTCTTGAGTGACCTGATGAAGAATAAGAATACGACGCCACTGTTGACAAAAACAAAGTGTTATCATCAACAAGTGCTATTGATGTGTGTATTGTGCTATTGCTGTATGCATTGTCTGACGTATGTCTACATTCCACGACATATGAATGTTTGAAATGACATATAAACTGCGGATCATATACAAATGAATGTAAGATGTCAATCCCCCAGCTATGAGATCAACTTATGCAGCTGGATGAAGAAACCTGAACAAATAAACAGGCTTGATTTTTTTTCTGCATGTATGTTTATGCCTCGCAAACGGAGCTCATTATAGCAGGGGGTGCTTCTTGCCTAACCAGAAGGCTTTATAACTGATCAAATCTCAGGGTAGCCAAGTTCTCAAAATGTTCTTAAGTATTGGCTCAACAATCACGGCCTCCGCGTTCTTACAAAAAAAAGTTTCTTATGAAAAAGTGCAACCTAGCAACAGAAAAGTAAAGGAGCCAAAACCGTGAAAGCGGATGTATTCTCAGGACTCACACCTTGCAAAGCCTGCAATGACGCGCCGTGGTCTAACGGTGCCCTCAAGGCTCATTCGTATAAAATCTAATGCATTTGTCGATAATATTCATGCTTCAACCCTTACATGTACTCACATGAGTCGTGTTTTAGTTACCTTTGCAATCCTAACAGCCATTTTCCAACTCAGCAAAGTTTTCTCGTCTTCCACACAAAAGCACTTGAGTTCCTTGAGCTCTCGAGCTCTCAAAGGCTGTTCAGATCAAAGTACAACAACACACACTAATCAATGGACTGAATAGCTTGAAACAAAATCCTATAATCTGACAGAAAGACAAAAGTAATCCAATTTGTTGAACGTATTACTCAGGTTAAACTGTTTCCGGTAAATAAAACTGAAATCATGCGCACTCTGTTTCCTGTGTTCTATAATGGATAAATTGATGTACCCAATACAGTATCCCTTCCCCGATTTCCCCGAAAAGGACAATGTTACCTAAAATATCGACCGAGTTTACATAAACAAGAAACATTTGTTTTAGAAGCAAACTGACTTTGAAAAAACACAGAGACATTTTGGGAACGTACGGCACGTTTAACTTTACTCGTATCCTATTCCAGAACTTAAACAAGTAACAATAATGCGTGCGTGGGTGAGAAAGAAATAGTATTTTGTCTTCGGTTTCACGGTCTCTCGTGTTAATTAGGCATCGATTATACTTTTTCCCGCGCTTGGAGTAGGTTACATGTTTTCCCGCGCTTGACACCCAGTTTTATGTTTTACTTAAGGTTTGATTGGCTGTACTGCGACAGGAGCCCATGACTGCGAGTACGGGAGAACTACACTCACGCGCGAAACTGCGAGGAGACGCGACGCGAGGGGAGCGCCACTCGCACTATAGGCTTAGTCTAATGTATTACATTATTTCTATCATTACTTCTATTATTAGTTGCCTATTGCACTTATAATTAAATTACATAGAGTTTTTCCGTAAATTTTCTTTAAACGAATCTGTAAAATTATTGTCAGACGCATTGGGTTCGAGAAAACAAATGCAACCTACATAAGAATGAAATTATTTTGTTCCGTTATCGCAGGAATAAGCACTTGAGATATTGCATTCTGAGAGGCTCCTTGAATTTTTTTAGTTTTCACATTTTATACCAGTGAATGGTGTTGTTATTTATATTCTTAAATACAGTTTTCATATTTTATTATTATTATTATTATTATTATTATTATTGTTATAACTATTATTATTATTATTATTATTAGTATTAGTATTAATATTAATCTAATTTTGAATGCACTGCCGCAATTACTTCCGGATAACAACGGAGTTAATAATTAAACCAGATGCAACTCACTCACCACAATACAAAAGCAAAAATCTGTTGGTGCCTTGTGTGACTTTTTAGGATTGAGAATGTTGTAAAGATTTGCTCCATCAAATTGCACGTAACATTCCAAATCTTTGGAGGCCTGATAAGAAAATGCACAGGTCAAGAAATAGGAGTGACTTTGAGGTAACTTACATCAAGATCAGTCGATGCAAAATTAAAACCTTTGTTCTGAATACAGGCAGCCTTGAGAAACGTGTACCCGTCCACTAGATAGAGAGTTTTACAGGAATAATTTCCAAGGCCAAAAAAGTTCAAGGTAACTTTGATAACGATTAAATGTAATTCAGAAAATTCCGAAAAGTTGGCACACATGAAGAGACTCATTCCCGGAAACAAGCCTTTTGCTAGTGTCTCCACACGGGGACTTGATGAAGGACTGTATCCAAAGAAAAGCTCGCTGACCTCTCCATTCAGCTCAGTGTGAACTGATAAATGTTCCAGGGTCCATACATTAACGCCCCTTCACAAACTTTAAAGTATCTTATTGTTGTCAAAAACTGTAGAATTTTCACACTTGAAGATATTTTCACAACTGTAGGGATTTGACACTAAATGAAGTCAGTCAATATTGTTGTATTTACTGGATGGTATATTCTTACACTCTTTGTATGAATCACACCATAGCATGATCCGCTAATGCTGATGTAACTGCTACAGTATTGCTATACTGTGGCTTATAGCCTTCAGTTAAAAAAAAAAAAAAAAAATGGATCATTATCGAAAGACAGTAAACATAGTGAATGCATTGATGAGGGCAACTTAAACAGCATAACTTAGTCAAAGTGGTAATATATTACCTTTGACTTTCCTTTATTTGAAGAATAAATCCCTGATCCTCTTAGAAACAAGAACTTCTTATTCCATGACTTCTTTCCAAAATCCTTGCATTGTAAAGTCCCTTCAATTTCGGGAACTCTGGTACAAGTGCTAAACAGTTTCTGCAAAAGAGAGAGGAACAAAAAGTAAACTAAGCACTAATAGACTTTGTTCTGCATTTTCAACAAAAATAAGGAGAAGCTGGGAGGAAGGGGTCAAAAAAGGTCTTTAAAGAGTAGAAATAGAAGCTGGGAGGGGAGACTGATTTCTAGTTGAGAGGGGGGGAGGGTTGGGGGGTCTATTAAGTCACTACTCAAAAGGGACAGGTACAAGGCAGGCAGGGGGTGCATCTGAGATTCTTGGCATGTGGTGCTTAACTCCTTGCTATGATGTATAATCTTGTACCTGGTGTAAGATTGTCTTGGCTTTCTGAGCTTTCTCTGTGACTGCTTTGTCAGAATTTTCAGAGTCCAGCAGATGAGGAGGAAAATAATTCTGCAAAAAGAAACAGCCATTGACGATCATAATTATTTTGCAATTACTAATATTTCAAAAGGGACATCAACATTCTATTTGAATGGATATAACATTTCTGCAAAACCTTAGGGATGCAAAACCAAAAAGTGTGACTGTAGAGCACAGTAGAATCTCAAGTTATCCTACTGAACAAAAAGGTGTAAAGACAAAATAATACATGTTGCTGTTCCTCCTCCATAATGAAGATGAGCATCATACTTAGAGACTGTGAGTCTGCAGATGCCTGAAAAGGCCAATCTGGACACGATTAACAAGCAACTACAATATCAACAGATGTGGGAATGATCTTGGACAGGGGGTGGAAGCAGTTTCCTCTCTTCGCGTAACTGACGCTTCTGAATGGCATTACTAAAATGGCATTACTAAAAAAGTTAATACCAAAATCTTCAAAAACTCCTAACACCATTGAAATTGATAAGAAAATATTAACGTCTCCAGTCAAAATTGCTAACCATTTTAATTCATATTTTGCTACAATTGGCTCTAAACTTGGTGAATCTCAGTCCAATTTACAGTCTGTCTACGGGCCATCATTAAGTAGTTCTACCTTTAAATTCCAACCCGTCAAAACTTCATCAGTGCTTAGAGAACTGAAATCTTTAAAGATTAACAAGGGAGCAGGGCTGGATAACATCCCTCCCCGCCTTCTGAAAGCAGCGGCCGATATTATTGCTCCATCACTAACTTATATTTTCAACCTATCATTGACAAAGGGTATCTTTCCTCAAGATCTGAAAGTAGCCAAAGTGACCCCTCTTTATAAATCAGGCACAAAGGATCAAGTTGAAAATTACCGTCCAATATCCGTGCTGCCAATTGTGGCAAAGATATTTGAAAAAGAAGTTCACAATCAGTTCTATAAATACTTGATGGACAACAATCTTCTACATTCCTCTCAGCACAGTTTCCGCAATAAAAGATCAACACAAACAGCCTTGATAAAAGTCGTTGATAAGTGGTTGTCCAACATTGACAATGGTCAAATTTCAGCAGTTGCATTCCTCGATCTTGCAAAGGCCTTCAATACAGTAAAGCATAGTATTTTGGTGAGAAAACTCCAAGCTCTTGGAGTTACTGGACTTGATTTAGACTGGTTTATTTCATATCTTGACAATCGACAACAGCAAGTATTTTTCAACGGTTTGCTTTCGTCCACCGAACATATCCTATCAGGGGTTCCCCAAGGCTCGGCCCTGGGGCCTCTACTTTTCTTGGTCTACATAAATGACCTCCCTTCTTGTATCTCTCACTCCACTGTTAATACGTTTGCTGACAACACTGCCTTGTATTATTCTTCTAATAATAAAGACGAGATCCTGAGAAGGCTTAATGATGACCTTGAAAATATATCCAGATGGATCAAATCGAATGGATTAGCGTTAAACCCCAAGTAGTGCGAGTACATGGTCATTGGTTCACCACAGAGACTTAACTGTGTTCAATTTGGCACATTAATGCTAAATGGGGTCGCAATAAAGAGAGTAGAGACCTTCAAATACCTTGGAATTGTACTCGACAGTAATATTTCTTGGTCAAGTCATATCGACTACCTGTGCAACAAGGTCTCCTCAAGAATCGGTATCCTTAAACACATAATGCCTTGCCCTACATTTCCATTAGCTCAAACCATGTATAAGTCAACTATTCAGCCCTTATTTGACTACTGCGGAGTAGTCTGGGACACATGCAGCGAGACATCATCTCTACGACTACAGAGACTGCAAAATCGTGCTGGAATAGTTATCCTCTTGACTGACAATCGCAACCCGTCTGCCTCAGTACGAGCTAAGCTCAACTGGTCGACATTACAGCAGAGAAGAAAGTACAACAAAGCCATTCTTACTTACAAATGCTTAAATAATCAACTAGAAGGGCTTGATACGAACTACTTACGTCATTCAGAAATACACAGTTATAATACTAGAAACAAAGATAAGTTTGTTTTACCTAAACCAAGAACTGAATACATGAAACGTACTTTTAAGTACACTAGTATCACCTTATGGAACACATTATCTAAGAATATCCAAAACTCAGACTCTGTATCAAGCTTTAAAAGACAAATTAGCGAAATATTATTGTTATCATTTAATCATTTTATTTTATTATTATTTGTGTCAAGTTTTAGAAGACAAGTTAGCTAAGTTTTATTGTAATCATTTAATCGTCTTATTTTATTCTATAGTTTTGATGTATTCATAATTTATGTTGATACTTATTAGTGTATATTGTACATTATTTTAGTATTGTATTTATTTATGTCAGGGGCACCTGGGAGAACAGACTGCTGAAGGTGTTCCCTGGTTAAATAAAGCTCATTATTATTATTATTATTATTATTATTATTATTATTATTATTATTATTATTATTATTATTATTGTTATTATTATTATTATTACTTATTCTCTCTTTCTTGTGGGCTGCAACAACCCATGTGGATTGCACCATGCCACGTTGAGCAGTCCAGGGCTAGGACTGCCCAGGTGTGAGTGAGACTTTAAGGAGTCTTAGAAATGCTTCTTCTGGCCTCCAACAAACAACAACAACAACAACAATCTTTATTTCGTGCCCGGAAATTACACAGTGTAGACAAATGCAAGAAATAAAAAATTACAATAGAAAAGAGCACAGCCACTTAGAAATAGCAAAGCTAATCGAGCTAAGTGGCTGGGCCAAGCGGAAAAAATTTGCTAATACACTTACTGAACATAGAGCAATAGACAGGATTACGTTTACACACACACACGTACACACAAATAACAATAGACAAGGGGATGTGTACACACGAGAACTGGAAAATAAAGTACATCAATGAACCAGTCAGTAGTTGGAGATAAGTGATTCTTTTATGCTGATCTTAAAACAAGTATGACTTTTAGATTTTAGTGAGTCTTCAATGGAATTCCAGACTTTAACTCCAGAGAAACGAATGTTAAATTTGCCATAATTGGTCCTCGCTTTGGGCAGATAGTATGAAATCTTACTTGCCAGTCTGGTTTGATATTGATGCACTTTGTTGATACTCATAAAGAAATCGTTAAAAATTAAGGGCAGTCTGTTGGAGTAATAGTCATACATGAATAAAGCACAATACAAGTATAATAAGTCACTTAGTTTAAGTAGTTTTAATTTCCGAAAGAGTGGACTAGAGTGGCAATTATATTCTGAGAATGTTATTATTCTGACGGCTCTTTTTTGCAAGGTGATAAGAGGTAAGAGAGTTGTTTGATATGTAGTCCCCCAGGTTATTAGACTATAAGTCAGGAAAGGATATATAAGTGAGTAATACAGCTGTACAAGGACCACATCAGTCACAGAATACCTTATCTTAGATAGTATGCCAATACATCTCTTAATCTTTTTTGAAATATGTAAAATGTGATACTTCCAACTGAGATGTGAATCAATGATGAGACCCAAGTACTTAATAAATTTCTCTTGTACAATCTCCCTATTATCAATTGTCAATTTGACTAAGTGACCTTTGACCTTTTGAGGGGGATGGAAAATAATGAAATTTGTCTTATCTATATTTAATGAAACCTTATTCGCCGTAAGCCAGTCAGAGACCATTTTCAGATTATAATTAACAATAAACTCGAGTTCTGCTAACTTAGAATTAGAGTAAAATAGATTTGTATCATCTGCGAAAATGTGAAAGTCAAAGACATTACTGCACTTACTGAAATCATTGATATATAGGAGAAATAGAAGAGGGCCTAGCACAGAACCCTGTGGGACACCATGAGTAATTAGGGTGTCTTCTGATTTAATACTACCTATAGTAACATACTGCCTCCTATTGCTTAAATAGGAAGCAAACCAGTCATTAGCAATACCACGGATTCCATAGTGGCTTAATTTCTTTAGTAATATGTTATGATCAACAGTATCAAAAGCCTTAGAGAAATCAAGAAAAATTCCACAGGAAAATAGGCCATCCATCATCAAGAGTTGCATGAAGAGTGGAATGATTTCTCCTAAAGCCAAATTGTTTGTCATATAGAACATTATATTTTTCAATAAAAGTGATAAGTCTATTATACACAAGCTTCTCCAGGATTTTATTGAAAATGGAGAGCAATGAAATAGGTCGGTAGTTATTCATGCAAGTGACTGAGTCCTTTTTATGAACTGGAATAACATTAGCTAACTTAAATTGGTCAGGCACACACCCACTACTAAACGAAATATTAAAAATAAATTCCAAGGGGAATGATATGCAGGTTTTTAATAGCTTTAGCAGGCATACAGGAATGCTAAAAGGACCAGAAGCCTTGGACGAGTTCAGGCTAGAAATTATCTCTTCTATCTCTGCTGCAGAAGCAGGAAATAGCATAAAACTATTTGCCAGCGAAGGACCAAGGAAGTCTAGGGGATCAATATCAACTTGAGGAATGTCTTCTGCCAATTTACTGCCAATTTGAGAAAAATGATCATTAAAAGCTGAGGCAATAGCCTTAGAATCAGTAATGACATTGTTACCAACAACAATTTTAGAGGGAGAGCTGAATCCATTTGGTTTGAGAGTAATTAATTCTTTAATGCCTGCCCAGGTTTTTTTTAATATTTTTACTATTAGCAATGAAGTAATTATGGTAGTAATTCTTTTTGCTGGCTTAAGTTAACTTATATTTAGTTAAGAAATATATATTCCTAGATTCTAGGAAACGCTTATAAAACTTTTCCTTCAGCCTAATTGATGTTTGGATGCCTGGTGTGACCCAGGGCTTGGATAATGACTTGATTTCTTTGCGAGTAAGTTTACGAAGAGGTGCGTGCTTGTTGACCAGATTAGAAATACAGAGATAGAAATTCTGAAAAATAGTGTTAACATCAAGCACTCCAGATTCACTAGCTAGTACCTCCTCCCAGTTCACCTTGCTGACCTCAGATATGAGCAATTCATTATCAAGCCCTGAGTAGTCCCTTTTGTACATCTTAAAATTTTTTGGAGGATTGGATAACTTTGTGATAATCAGAAAATTAGGCAAGTGATCTGTTATCCCACAGACAATATTACCACTAATAGCATAATGCTCCAGTGAATTAAAAAATATATTTATCAATCAAGGTTGCAGAATGATAAGTTATTCTAGTAGGTTTCAGAATTTGTGGATGAAATGCATAGGATCCTAGAGTATTTACGAAATCTTCTGTTTCAGAATGAGAATCATAGTTCAAAAGATTAATATTAAAATCGCCCATCAGAAGACAAAATTTACCTTCATTATTTACTTTCTCAGTTGCCTTATATAAAAAGTCAGCAGCTTTGGTAATATTTTGATCAGGATGCCTATATATTAATCCACAGACAATATTATGCTGGTGTGGGACCTCAATTTCAATCCAAATGGACTCAAATTCTGGATTAGACGTGCAAAAGTCATCACGTTTTATATATGAAAGGTTATCTTTAATGTAGAAACCAACACCACCAGCATTAGACATAGATGGTTGAGACAAAAAAGAGTAACCAGGAAGATTAGTATTTAAAAAAGGATCAATTCCAGCTTTGATTTTAGTTTCGGAAAGAGCAATAACAGAAAAAGAATATTTCATGTCACATAACATATGATAGAAATCATCAAAGTTTGCTGAGAGACTTCTTATGTTAAAATGCAAGGCAGAAAATGTCCTATCAGAGATAGTTGATCGAATATCTTCATTAGAGTGAAACTCATGAGTTGAATAATAACCAAAATTAGTCACAGAGGGTAAATTCAAATCAATATCAATGCTAGATAAATTAGGGCTATTATTAATACATGTAGATAGATCAAAACATGGTAAGGACTCTAGATTCAATCTGGAGATTTTATCAGAGCAGAGACAATCTGTGTTGGAATTATAGACCAAGAGCTCAGTCAGCTCATGGTCTTCTACAGAGTTAAACGGAAAAATTTCTTGACGACAATGCAGGCAGAGCCACAAGTCATGAGTTGTAATGAAATAATTGAACTCTTTAACAGATAAGGCAGAACATTTAAAACTGCATGAGCATTTACACTGTACCAGTGACCAGCTCTCACAGAAGAGTTTCTTTGGAAGCCATTCATCAGGCATGCATACAACAAGTCCAGCCCAGCGGAATGCATATGCATTTGAAGGGTGAAACGGGACAATAGAGGAAAAGAAGCAGATTTGCATTTTTCTTGGCATCATTTTAATTTTAGTCAAACAAAGTGCAGAGAATCACCACTTGTGACTTAATTTACTGGCTTCTTTGCTGAAAATGTCTTATACCTTACCACATTATTACAAGGATGGTATCAACTATAAACAAAGTTCCACCAACTTTTCTTTTCAAAAGAGTGTTCTTAGGTTAGGGTTTTTAAATCAGGCAGTTTTTTATAAGTAAACTATTGTAAAAAGCGTTGAGACTTCCATGGGTTGTATAATGCATTTTTAAGAACCTATTTATTGTTATTATTATTAACTTTATTAACTTACAGATGTATGTGCAAAGAAGTGATACTTCTTAACATCCTTTCTGAACAGCAACTTGTTTTTGGAACCAGTTACCCAGGTGTGCAATATAGCCCTAACATTCTCGTGATCCTCAACATTGCGTTCTTCAAGGGAAAAAAAAACCAGTGAATTCAAATAACTTACTTGCCCACTGTACAATACTTTGGGTAACCTAAGTGCTGTTTAATAATAAGAAAGAAATAATTATTTCAATATAGTCTGATAGTCATTTAAAACAGCTGTAGCATCTGGATGGTATCTGGTAAATAAATGCAGTATTACATGTAGTGTATACAATACAACTTGAAATGCCTGGTTTCAGGAGGCGTGAAGGTGTTGAAAGATACAGATTACAAGAAGCTCAAAGAAGGAAGGTTGCAGAATTGGTTGGAGTTATAATGCAAGTCATAGACAAATGAGACTCTCACTGGAGGTACAATGCCTTCTCTCAGTAATAATAAATAATAATAAAATCATGTTATATAGCGCTGTATCCATAACAATGCCCAAAGCGCTGAAAATTCAAAATAAAAAGTAAATGAGATAGTACACATGTTATGTTACGAATTAAGAAAAACTCTTAATAAAAAGAAATGTCTTCAGCTTTTCCTTGAAAGTGGCTAAAGATTTTTGAGACCTAATATCCATTGGCAGGGAATTCCACAGCAATGGCCCTGCAACAGAAAAGGCCCTTTTTCCATACTATTTCAAGTTGTCTTATGCATTTTTGCTTTGCGTGACCCTAGTAACTAATGACAGGATGTCTTGAACACCCACTATGTCAACAGTTTAGTTTCTTTTCTTGAGTAGTTGATTAAGCACTCACCAAGCCCCAAATCTGTCAAATGTTCTACCAGTACCCTCTGAGGATGACCATCTTCAACTTTGTTTAAAAGTGCAAGTTTGTGACAAGCTTCCCTGGCTGTCATATTGGATGAAACCAGTAATCCAGTACGTTTATTGTCCTCATTAAAAACACTCACTGGAACCTGTTATGAACAAACAAAATCACGATAGATTTACCAATTTTATGATTATGTTGGCTAAATATATGCTATGGTACAAAAAGAAGGGAAGGGAAGGGAAGAGGAGAGGAGAGAAGAGAAGAGAAGAGAAGAGAAGAGAAGAGAAGAGAAGAGAAGGGAAGGGAAGAGAGGAGAAGAGAAGAGAAGGGGGAAGGGAAGGAAAGGAAAGAAAAGGAAGGAAAGGGAAGGAAAGGGAAGGAAAGGGAAGGAAAGGGAAGGAAAGGAAAGGAAAGGAAAGGAAAGGAAGGAAAGGAAAGGGAAGGAAAGGAAAGGGAAGGAAAGGAAAGGAAAGGGAAGGAAAGGGAAGGGAAGGAAAGGGAAGAGAATGGAAGGAAACGGAAGGGAAGAGAATGGAAGGAAAGGAAAGGAAAGGAAAGGAAAGGGAAGGAAAGGAAAGGAAAGGAAAGGAAAGGGAAGGAAAGGGAAGGAAAGGAAGGAAAGGGAAGGAAAGGAAAGGGAAGGAAAGGAAAGGAAAGGAAAGGAAAGGGAAGGGAAGGAAAGGTAAGGAAAGGAAGGAAAGGAAAGGAAAGGGAAGGAAAGGAAAGGAAAGGAAAGGGAAGGAAAGGAAAGGGAAGGGAAGGGAAGGAAAGGGAAGGAAGGGAAAGGGAAGAGAATGGAAGGAAACGGAAGGGAAGAGAATGGAAGGAAAGGAAAGGAAGGAAAGGAAAGGAAAGGAAAGGGAAGGAAAGGAAAGGAAAGGGAAGGAAAGGGAAGGAAAGGGAAGGAAAGGGAAGGAAAGGAAAGGAAAGGGAAGGAAAGGAAAGGGAAGGAAAGGAAGGGAAGGAAAGGGAAGGAAAGGAAAGGAAAGGGAAGGAAAGGAAAGGAAAGGAAAGGAAAGGAAAGGAAAGGGAAGGGAAGGGAAGGAAAGGAAAGGGAAGGAAAGGAAAGGAAAGGAAAGGAAAGGAAAGGGAAGGAAAGGAAAGGAAAGGAAAGGAAAGGGAAGGGAAGGAAAGGAAAGGGAAGGAAAGGGAAGGAAAGGAAAGGAAAGGGAAGGGAAGGGAAGGAAAGGAAAGGGAAGGGAAGGGAAGGAAAGGAAAGGAAAGGGAAGGGAAGGGAAGGAAAGGGAAGGAAAGGAAAGGAAAGGGAAGGGAAGGAAAGGAAAGGGAAGGGAAGGAAAGGAAAGGAAAGGGAAGGAAAGGAAAGGGAAGGAAAGGAAAGGAAAGGAAAGGAAAGGGAAGGAAGGAAAGGGAAGGAAAGGAAAGGAAAGGAAAGGGAAGGGAAGGGAAGGAAAGGAAAGGAAAGGAAAGGAAGGGAAGGAAGGGAAGGGAAGGGAAGGGAAGGAAAGGGAAGGGAAGGAAAGGAAAGGAAAGGAAGGAAGGAAAGGAAGGAAAGAAAGGAAGGGAAGGAAAGGAAAGGGAAGGGAAGGGAAGGGAAGGAAAGGAAAGGGAAGGGAAGGGAAGGAAAGGGAAGGGAAGGAAAGGGAAGGGAAGGAAAGGAAAGGAAAGGGAAGGGAAGGAAAGGAAAGGGAAGGGAAGGGAAGGAAAGGAAAGGGGAGGGAAGGAAAGGAAAGGGAAGGGAAGGGAAGGGAAGGAAAGGAAAGGAAAGGGAAGGAAAGGAAAGGAAAGAAAAGGGAAGGGAAGGAAAGGGAAGGAAGGGAAGGAAAGGGAAGGGAAGGAAAGGAAAGAAAAGGGAAGGGAGAGAACAGAACAGAAGGGAAAAGGCAAGAGATGAATGGGGAGAAGGTCTGAAAGTCTGACAGAATTTCATGGTCACTAGAGAGGAGGCTGTTTTGGGAAGCTTTCAAGAAAAGTACCAAATCATCCCGGCCGCTATCATTGTGCTGCAAACTTCAGGAGACAAGATGGAGAGCCGGTAAATTCACTTAATACAAGGTTGGGTGGAAGGGTTCTACTTGACCAGGCAAATGAAATTTAAAGCGGTCAAATCACAAGGAAATTCAAAACAATACCTTGTTGGAGATGGTGTGGGGTGCGTGCTGGGCTAATTAAGTTATTTTGAATTAGAGGATATGAACGTTCAGTTTTAAATAAATAACTGGTTGGAAAAAGACAACTAGACAAATATGGAGTTCCCAGGATTATAAAGATAAATGAGCTGTTAATTACATGTTTGTATTCAATTTAGGTTCATAGTTAAATAGTATCTCAGTATTAAAGGGATGTCATATATTAAATGCTTGAGTCACATTGTGCATTGAGATAACTTTCCAATGTCAGTGAGTTCAAGAAAGATTTTATCAGTAGGCATGGTCTGTTCCAAATCTTACTAAGTTTAGACACCTCTCTTATCTGGAACATTGGTGAATGGTATCAATCTAAAAGAGTGACTGTCACTCATATATATAACATCAAGGTCCCATGGTAACTCTGTTTTTTAACTACACCTTGAAAAGAAAACACAATTGCCATCACCTGTGCACTGTGTCTCTCTTGTCTCATCTGTTGACTGCTGGTTGCCATGCCATTTGCCATGGTATTTGATTTCACATTAACTTGATTGGATGGTCTTGGAAGACCAAGTTCACCAGGAGACACATAATGATTAGGTTCAGCTTTGGGGTGTGAAGCTGGAATGTGAATACTCTTTTGAGCTGTAGCAGTTGATGATCCATCCTCTACCTTTTTGAAACTACCATGGACATCCCCACTTAGAGCAACTTCGTTAAAAGCTCCTTTATGCCCACCTCTGTTTGGCGGCACAGCACATTTATGACTGTCATTTACTTGTGTCCTTGTTGAATTAGACTTGGGAAGAGAACTAACAGCTTTTGATCTTGACCCTGAAGGCAATGAATAGTGGCTGTCATGTTCTTGCATCTTTAACAAAGCAGAGTTGTGTGACAAAAGAGAACCAGATTGGGGAGGGGCGACTGGTTTACCTGATGGCACTGAACAGTGGCTCTCGTGTTCTTGTGTCCTTAAAAAGGCAGCATTTTGGAATTGTATGGAATGAGATGGAGAAGTACATGTAGAAAGTGCTTTAGATTCTGCACTCACTGAACTAAGGGTCTCATAAAGTGAACCACTAGATAATCCTCCATGGCCTTGTGTGGCAGCATTAAAATTTTGGTGAGAGAAATGCTGAGATCCATGACTGAAGAAGCCAGATGATGGGGTTTTAGCAGGTAAGGTCTTGCGAGGAATTAGTTGGCACCGATCATCATCGTCAAACTCATCTGTGTCAGCAAGCAGTGTTTCCAGACTTAAATCGTGATCAACAGCATCTTCCTCTACAAGACAAAATCAAGAAACAGTCAGCCTTGTGCAAGCAGAGAAAAGGAGATTTTGCTGTCTTGCAAAGTCTTAAACTTAAAATGTGCCACTTCTTAATCAGCACACCCTGCAACAGAAAAAACAAAAACAAACAAAACATAGTGTAAATTTTTGAAGTGACAGAAAAAAAAGATTAATAATTTTGGAGGTAAAGGAGTAGACAAATCACTATTTAAACATCCTCAGGTGTCTTGATCACAAAAACTAATAAAACAGGGATTGTGGTGGGAGGAAGTAAGTGCAAAAAGATACAATTGCATCTGCATATCCATACAACTTGTGTACTTACTATTGTTGTTACTGTTAACAGCATCAACCTGAACATCAAGAAAGAAAAATATTCCTTGCATTAGTGATCTGTTTAATGATGAATACAATCAGTCAGCTATATTTTGAGTAGTGCTGATGATTGGAATATTAGGGACCTTTAGATTTGACTATGAGTACAACATTGAGGATGAGTACAGTGGAACCTCGATTATCCGGAACTCGTTTATCCGAATTTTTCGATTATCCGGACTTGCTTAGCTGGTCCAGTTTTTCATGAATATTAATGAGCCATATTTATGATCCACAGCAAAACGTTTTCCCTTCAAATTAAGTAATATGAAACTCTGGTTCAAACCGCATTTGTTTTACTTCAAAACACAAATTTGCACGCGTTTTGAGCTCACGCACCCCGTACTATATTGCAATGCATTTCACTGAGCTCTGATTGGCTTAGGTGTTCTTTGTTTCTAAGTGAATTTTCACGTTCCAGTTATTTAGTCATTCAGTTTTAGTTTTGGCTCATTAATATTCATATTTCCAATTATCCGGACTCTTGATTATCCAGACTATTTAGCTCAGTCTCCATGGGTCCGGATAATCGCGGTTCGACTGTACGAGTTTTTAAATCTAGTTTGCAGGCTTTACATAATCCCTTTTGAGATCATTCTTGTTTCTAAAATCTAAAGGCCCCTATTAAATATAAGCATTATGTACATGCACTTTCCAAGTTGTGCTATACTGTTAAAATTCAAGCATGTTGATTGGAAGTTGTTTCTCATTACTAGTATCTACTAATGCAAGCATAGTGCAGTCACTTGAGACTACTATACACTAACCTTTTCAACTTGTATAGCATCTAATTCTCCGATCAAACTCCCTAGACTTTCCAGAACATGGCTGATATCTGTAACAGTGTTGCTGGAAGCCATGATCAAAGGCTCCAAGGGATTTTCAGTTCCTGTAGCATCATGTGATCAAACCTTTTTCAAATGACCTCACTGCTTACTTTTTTGCTCGTTATAATCTCATTTGCAAAACTACTGGTATGTGAACTGCAAAAAACAACAGAATTTAGTAATTATCGAACTAATTTTTGTTTGCAAAGCAAACAGTACTGTTTTCTGATTAACCAAACAACACAGCAAAAACCGTTGTCAAGAAATCTGGAAAATTATTGATAACAGCTCACAGGTAGTCTTCTCACTTTATATTTCCCCAAGTAGAATAGAGCCAATTGAAAATAATGTAATGGAAAGCATTCAGTCTTCAGCTGTGGATCAGCCTCCTTTGCAGTCATTCTTTAATGGCTGCACAGAAGACTATCTGTGGGGAGATAGGGTGTCAGTTCAGACAGATGTGATATATCTTATTACACTTTTGAGGTTTTTTCACATCAGAAGGTCCTCATTTTGGTTCTTGATTGTTGTTGTTGTTGTTATTACGTTCCCATTTAAGGGGACTAAGAAAAGATAAAATGCCCCACATCACATCTCACCCTAGAGAAGCATTGTAAACTATCCCTGAAAAGCCCTGGCAGGGAGAGGATAAGTAAGTAAGTATGTATCTGGAACTGTCTGCACCATTTCATCTTCATTGCAACTCCATGCGGCTAATTTTAACAGGAGAGGCAAAATTGTTGATAAAGGTCACTAAATAAAAACATTGGTTTTCAACACCTAGAATAAGCCTTAATTCAAGCCAATCTTACACAATCGATTAATTTAATTTTTGCCTTAATTAAGGTTTGTAACGCACCTTAGAACATTTGGATTTCGGCTCTATATAAATTGTATTTATTATTATTATTATTATTATTATTAATCGAGGCTGTGGCAAATTAATGTCTCCACAACAATGAAGAAATTGAAAGATCAAATTGCTGTCTTCGTGTTCAATTTCCTCGCATTGCAGAATGCGGCATTTGATCTTAATAATTACAATCAGGTTTTCATAATAACTTGTATGCAGAAACCTGCTCATCTTACGACAAAACAACTACAACCCAGATTTTGAGAACTGTCATAAGGAAAGCGACTAGCGGTTCTATTCCATTCAGTGTTCTATTACAGATCTACAGCTGAAATCTTGCGTGGAGTTGTAATTACCTTCTCAAGTTCTAATTTTAAGTGTTCCAATTGATTTTCAAGCCTTTATGACCATTTCAAGAGCACACAGCTTAGTTAAGTCAAATTCACCATTGAGCATCAACACTAGACTCTATGCGAGATGTGTTCGAGCACGGCCGTCACGAAATATTGCTGTGCGCTTTTTCCATAATTATTAATATCACGACTAACGAAAATAAGAGCTATCTAATCTATAACTACATACCTCCAGGAGTCAGTTGAGTTTATTCCCAAAATTAAGCTAATGATCCTGAAAAAACACCCTCCAAGCAAACAGTCTTCCGTCAAAAGACCTTGTTTACTTTTCTAAAAAGTTAGCCCGCGATTACAATTTCTTTCCTGTCAGCGGAGCCCTGGCACCAGTCCTCGTAGCTACTTCATGTATCCCCTATTATAATGTATTTAGAATTGATAGGTATACCCCTGTGTATACACCTGTATACTCTTGTATACCCATGTAAACCCTTGTATACCCCTGTATACTCTTGTATACCCATGTATACCCTTGTATACCCATGTATACCCATGTATACCCATGTATACCCATGTATACCCATGTATACTCTTGTCTACCCCTGTATACTCTTGTATACCCATGTATACCCCTGTAAACTCTTGTATACCCATGTATACCCTTGTATACCCATGTATACCCTTGTATACCCATGTATACCCTTGTATACCCCTGTAAACTCTTGTATACCCATGTATACCCTTGTATACCCCTGTATACTCTTGTATACCCATGTATACCCTTGTATACCCATGTATACTCTTGTATACCCCTGTATACTCTTGTATACCCATGTATACCCTTGTATACCCATGTATACTCTTGTATACCCCTGTATACTCTTGTATACCCATGTATACTCTGTATACCCCTGTATACTCTTGTATACCAATGTATACCCTTGTATACCCATGTATACTCTTGTATACCCCTGTATACTCTTGTATACCCCTGTATACCCCTGTATACCCTTGTATACCCATGTATACCCCTGTATACTCTTGTATACCCTTGTATACCCCTGTATACCCTTGTATACCCATGTATACCCATGTATACCCATGTATACCCATGTATACCCTTGTATACCCATGTATACTCTTGTATACACCTGTATACTCTTGTATACCCATCTATACCCTTGTATACCCCTGTATACTCTTGTATACTCTTGTATACCCATGTATACCCTTGTATACCCATGTATACTCTTGTATACCCATGTATACCCTTGTATACCCCTGTAAACTCTTGTATACCAATGTATACCCTTGTATACCCATGTATACCCTTGTATACCCCTGTAAACTCTTGTATACCCATGTATACCCTTGTGTACCCCTGTATACTCTTGTATACCCATGTATACCCTTGTATACCCATGTATACTCTTGTATACCCCTGTATACTCTTGTATACCCATGTATACCCTTGTATACCCATGTATACTCTTGTATACCCCTGTATACTCTTGTATACCCATGTATATCCTTGTATACCTATGTATACCCATGTATACCCATGTATACTCTTGTAGACCCCTGTATACCCCTGTATACTCTTGTGTACCCATGTATACCCATGTATACTCTTGTATACCCTGTATACCCATGTATACCCTTGTATACCCATGTATACCTTGTATACCCTGTATACTCTTGTATACCCCTGTATACCCCTGTATACCCTTGTATACCCTGTATACCCCTGTATACCTTGTATACCCTGTATACCCCTGTATACCCTTGTATACCCATGTATACCCTTGTATACCCATGTATACCCATGTATACCCTGTATACCCATGTATACCCTTGTATACCCATGTATACCCTTGTATACCCTGTATACCCTTGTATACCCTTGTATACCCATGTATACCCTTGTATACCCCTGTATACCCTGTATACTCTTGTATACCCATGTATACCCATGTATACTCTTGTATACCCCTGTATACCCATGTATACTCCATGTATACCCTGTATACCCTTGTATACCCATGTATACCCTTGTATACCCATGTATACCCATGTATACCCTTGTATACCCATGTATACCCCTGTATACTCT
The DNA here is from genome assembly GCA_016490735.1 of Pachyseris speciosa. Classification (NCBI taxonomy): domain Eukaryota; kingdom Metazoa; phylum Cnidaria; class Anthozoa; order Scleractinia; family Pachyseridae; genus Pachyseris; species Pachyseris speciosa. The sequence goes on from JAEMWC010000024.1 coordinate 1,759,316, forward strand.
TGTATACCCATGTATACTCTTGTATACCCATGTATACCCCTGTATACCCTCGTATACCATGTATACCCCTGTATACTCTTGTATAACCATGTATACCCCTTAAAATTTAATTTAAATTTTTTTTATGTTGGCTGTGAAAGCGTCTCTTGAAGAGTTACTCAAGAAAGGCTTAAAGAAAAGACTCAAGAAAGGTTCAGTAATCTTACAGTACTCAACACTCACAAAGACAGAACAGAAAAACTTTGCCTTGTTGAAGTGGCAAATGAATTTGTTGGTCTTAGCGACAATCGAAAATAAGGAATTTCGGTACATTTAGAGAATCCGATTTCGTGACAGTAAACGAATAAATGAACCAAAAGTTATGATTACTCTACCTTCGTTTACGGATTACGTTACGTGTGATTACAAAGCTTATTTTGTCACTAAATTCTTTCTCTAAATGTTTGAATTGAGTTGAAAAGTGTAGAAAAGGGTATCACTTGATTTTCTGAGTTAATAAAATATGTTAACTGCTGGACAAAGCTTATGAATTCAACGGAATTATATGCGTTTTAATTATTTTTAGAGTTAGTCCCCTCCCCTCACTTGAAAACGCGCGAGCGGTTCCCCACCCCCGCCCCCTAACTTTAAAAACTGCTCCGCGGGCCCTGAGTATCCGTAAACGTCCTTCACATTGTTCATTCTCGAAGTAACAGGTGTTAAAATTTCGCTGGAGAAATGACAACTTTTTACTTTTCAGGTACTTAGGAGTTCTGAATACAAAAGGTAACTCACCTTTAGTTCCATCGTAATGACCTGGGGAGGAATGATTATAGGCAATGTAGATTGAACGCGTACTTCGCAGCGTGGATGGCACAAATGTTAGAACCGGTGAACCAGGAATAGAAGTGATCACAATCACTGGAATCTCCAACAGGTTCCTACATCCATAAACACAGAGATCTGCCAAGGAACTATTGAACCATCCCGATTCCGAAAATCTCTTCAGTTCGTCTTTCACGTTGAAGTTCATGAAAGAACTATACTTCTCGAGATTTTTCTCAATTTCCTGGCAAAACAACAGGCGCAGTTGCAGCGTGTCTCTCTCAGTTGAGTTTCCTAGTCCAACAGATTTCAAATGTCCAGCGAATTCCTCATTACCATCATCATTGTTAGCTAGTAATTTATGAAGTTCCTTCACAATGCTTGCGAAACAGCAATCGCCATCTCCAGGGACTTGGTCTAATTCAAGGCCAAATGCAGACAGGTGTCGTCGAAGGCAGTCACGATTCATTTCTGCATAGAGTCCTTTGCCGTCAATGTCGCTGTCTTCGGATGATACATTGCCACGAAAAGCTTGGACCATTCTTTTAACGTCAGAGAATGGAAAGTTTAAAATATCAAATGCTCTTGAGGTGCATTTGTTTTCAATTGAGGTCAGAACATCGGTCAAGTGAAGAACTCTGTTTAATGTATAGTTCAGTACCGCGTCGCTTTTTAGATCTTCAACCCTGTCTGCAAAAACACCGCTACTAACTTCATCGGTGTGAATGGTGACGAGACACTAAAATTATCCTTTGCAATTGCCATTACTGCAGGAACGTTTCCTGGCACACAGGTACTCTTAAATTTCTTGCTCCACTCATCATAGGAGATAGCCGTTCCTTCGTTTTGTTGAATCTCAATAGGCACTACAGGAATCACTCTAGCATTGGATCGATGTTTCTTACGATCTAGAGAAATTTTACAGTTCCATACGAATAACACTACGGTGAAGACTGTAACAGCAAGCTCAGGAGAGATAGTGGATGCTCCTCCGAGAAGGGATCTTTTAAGCTGAAACAAAACTAGGTCTTTGGGTGAAACTACTTTTATAGTTGCATATGCAAATTAGTGTGTTGAGAGTATAGGCTTTTTCATGATGAAGACGCTCCTGAAAACTAATCTAATACGACTTAGAATGTGAAAATAGCTCTTATACTCTTATAACATGTTTTGTTTTCAGTTGAGATGCAACCGGCAATGTTTGATTAACCAAATTAAAAGCTCTTGCTTCACCAAGGATAGCTAAGCAAACTGTATAACTTTCAGGACGTAATAGAATAACGTGTGTGTGTGTGTGAGGCTTTTACAATATTTTCCATCCTAATGTTGGTCGCACAGCATTCTTTTCAATGCGTATCACGCGCTTGGATTTGGACGCCACGAGACTGAAAACAGCTCAAATGTGACCCAGTGAACAACACGCAAAAATAAACCGCGAGTTGACTGGTCTCCCAAGAGGTGCAGTTTTCACACCTCATCGAAGGAGGAAACGTGACAAATTAGCGTCATTTATTCGCTGGAAAGTTTATTCTACGTTCAGCGGCAGGCGACAAGGTTAAATGTTTCTTTTGATGGCAAAAAATGAGTTTCACACAGCAACCCACTAGAATTTCTTGGAATGTTGATCTAAACTTGATATCTGATATGAAAGCTAATGAAGCTTAGCGCGCGAAAAGTGTCAAAGGAGTGCTAGATTCCTAATTGGAATTACCTTATTACGACGCCTTTAGCAAGTTATGAACTCCTCTAGAAAACCATTTTTTAGCCTTTCTCGTCCTGATTTACTCATCTTCTAAATTTTCCTCTTACCAATTGCTAATATAATCATTCGTCTAACCAAAGAGGGAAAAAATTGAATCATGAAAATATTTTGACCCCGAAGGTTCTCATACACGGATGAACTGGTAAGGCATCAGACCGAAGAATGTGAGGCCTTCAACCGAGGGTATTAAAATAACTGGTAAGATCATGTGTGCCTAGGAGAAATCAGAGGATAATAGCAAAAAACAGGGAAAGACGGGGAAAGCATAGGAAACAATGACATGAATGTGCACTCTAAATTCACTGTAATACGGGCTACACAAAGTAAATGTTACTGGAAGCCCCCGACTCGGGATCATTGCTTCCCTACAAAGAAACACGTTCCAAGGAACACTAAAGCCTGGTTTTCACTAGCGACGCAAGCACAAGCGCAAGCATAAGCGCAAGCACAAAGCGCTTATTTCACCGTGAAAACGGGCTTAACGCAAGCATAAACATAAGCGCAAGCACAAGCGTAAGGATCAAAATTTTTACTTTTCCTGGTGCTTGCGCTTATGCTTGCGTTCGCTTGCGTGGTGTCGTTTTCACTTGGCATAAGCTTCATATGCTTGCGCTTATGCTTGCGCTTGTGCTTGCGTCGCTAGTGAAAACCAGGCTTAAAAGTAAGTTCTGCATTTTAACAGTAACTGAGATATAACAGAATAAGCGTTTGTGAAGCGCGGCTAAGCCGCAAATGTTGTGTGAGTCGGAGTCTATTGCAATCATGGAAACACACTTCTGCGATCACCTGATTCAATTTTTGGCAACACCCGTTCCTGCAGACATGTGGTCTAGTCGATGTTATTGGGCGCTCTTGGTTTTCAAGTTTGCTTGAAACTCCTCGTTCATGACTCCTTTGGATCTTTACCGACTAGGTTTATTCACCATCAGTTATTTTCTGATATCGAAAGTGATCTTGAGGTGAAATATTCATTTGAGTATGCTGAACATCAAAACTCGTGGCTGGGCGAGTCCGCCATCTTCAGGGGCACCCAACGAGCCAAGTCAACCAAAAGCTGTAGAAAGGCATTTTTAAGTACCCTATAGTGTTTGAAGTCTGTTTAAATAGATGTTTTCATAAGCTAGAAAAAGTTCATCTGTTCGGATTCCCTAGCTGAAAATTTAATTCCCCGAAAATGTTAGGGAACAAAATCTTCCTTTGAGAAAATGCAAGCTAAAATGAAGTTTCCACGAGCTTTCTAGGGAACTATTTTCTTTCCGAAAATGCTAGCTGACGTTTTTGACTGCCAAAAACACCAGTTGTGACCTCTCCGAAAACGTCAGGGGCTATGATTTCCCAATTTCGAATCTTTTAGGCCACGTTTTAGTTACGAAAATCCTACTGCACTCTTTAATCGACGCCGAAAGTACAAGGCGAATTACCCTCCACCGAACAGATATCTACCGAAACTTGTCGTTGGGTGCCCCTGCATCTTGAAGTGCTTTTGGCCGAAAGTGAAGTGCTTTTTCGTTCGCAAGCGTGAATTTCATTCAGCGAAATTCAAATGGCTACCTTCTGGCTATCTATATATGCAAGGCGATTTGTTTGAGTGCGGTGATATACATCCGCATCCAGGACCCTTGACTTGTAAATCAGCCGTCCGCCATGACAGTTCTCGCAGAAAGTGCAAGGAGTGTGATCGGACAATTGCAAGCAATCACCGTGCAACCAGATGCGATTGCTGCTCGATGTGGTCTCACATTAAATGCGGCGGTGTGACCCCTAAGCAATATCTCATTCTGCAGTCGTCTAGCAATACATCGCACACTTGCGCTGCTTGTATGGAGGTTCTTCGCCAATTACCTTTTGCTGACTCGAGTTTGAACTCCAGTACAAGTGCCGGTTCTACTGGATCATGTTCTGACGATGAAACATGGAGTGAATATGACGCCTTGATTAAAAAGCTTCGGACCAACATCAAAATCGGACATGTTAATGTGGACCATATTGCAGGATTTAAATTCTTTGAGGTCAAGTATTGGCTATTAGAAGGAAAGTTTGACATTTTAGTACTCTCCGAAACGAAACTGGATTGCAGTTTTCCAGATAGTCAATTAATGGTGTCCGGATATCGAATGTGTAGGGCTGACAGAAACATACATGGCGGTGGCTTATTGTGCTATATCCGCGCAGACCTCTGCTTTAAAGTAATTAGAGACCTGCCCAATCTTCGATTATGTGAGCGTGAACGGCACAAGACTCAATCGATTGTGCTGAAGGTGAGCTAAGGATAGCTAAGAAGTGGGTAACCATTGCCGGTATCTATAGACCTCCAACATCTGTGTCTGTCCCTCAATCGCTATGGAAATTTGAACTATCCTCTATACTGGAGGCGATCACAACACTTCCTGGTAACTGCTTTTTGGTAGGTGACTTTAACTCGGATATATTACTACCAGACAAGGGATGGTTGTGTCATGGCAAACCTACTAGATATTTACGACTTGAAGAATTTAATACATGAAGCCACCCGTATCACTAGAACATCAGAAACCCTACTGGACCTTTTTCTCACTGACAACGTGAAGAAAATACAGTCATCGGGCGTAGTCCATGTTAACATAAGTGATCACTCTCTTGTGTTTGCCATTCTCAGAGCATCGGAACCGAGAATACGATCTCGGGAAATACGATTTCGAAGCCTTAGAAATTTTGATAAACAGCATTTTCTACATGATTTGCATAATGTTCCTTTCCAAGTAGCTGAAATATTTGACGACGTTGATGATAGGCTCTACGTGTTTGATTGTTTATATGAGGACATTCTTTGTAAGCACGCACCTTTGAAACAGGTCCGCATAAAGGGAAATCAACTCCCGTAAATCCTGTGGTTGTGACGGATTACCACCGCGACTGGTAAAAGAGTCTGCCAACGCGATTGCTGGTCCTATAGCTGCAATAATGAATCACTCGATTAGGACAGGACAGTATCCGTCGCGCTTGAAATTAGGTCAAGTTACTCCTTTATTTAAAAAGACGATGAACTAAACAAAAGCAATTATCGACCAGTGACCGTATTACCTGCGCTCAATAACGTTTTTGAGAGGCTACTTTCAGCTCAAATGGGCGACTTTTACCAGCACAAATTGTCTGAATACATATCTGCCTACAGGAGGCACCATAGCTGTGAGACATCCTTACTTAGGCTGACTGCGGACTGGAGGCGCAGTCTAGACAATAAAGAGATCGTGGCGGTTATATCTATGGATTTGTCAAAGGCATTCGACACCATACCTCATGCTTTGCTATTAGCGAAACTGAAAGCATATGGCTTGCACGAATCCAGCTGCGCCCTTATCGGTGACTACTTGACGGATAGAATGCAGCGAGTGAAAATTGGTGATACTTATTCGGATTGGATGAGTGTGAAGCGGGGCGTGCCTCAAGGCAGCGTCCTGGGGCCCATGTTTTTCAACATGTTCCTCAACGACCTCATCTTTCACATTAAGTCTGTAAAATTAAACACTTATGCCGATGACTGCCAACTGCACTCATCTGATGTAGACCCAGTAGCCTTGGAACGGCGGATCAATCATGATGTACAAATAGCAAATAAATGGTTCGAAGACAATGGGATGAAAGCCAACCCTGCTAAACATCAAGGGATGGTTCTTGGCAAAACCGATTACCCTTTCTCCTTTTTAACCACAAGATGCCTGGATCTTTTTGGAATAACTCTAGACAATGAACTTAATTTCAAGGATCACATATCCTCTGTATGCAAAAAAATAAATAATCAGTTCAGTGTCTTCAAAAGATTTGGCAAACGTATTTCATCTGAAATTTTGCTTCGCCTTTATAAAGCGTTTATCTTACCCCATTTTCACTACTGTTCAATGATATGGCACTTTTGTAATTCAGAAGATTCTGTCAAACTGGACACCTTAAATAGACGTATTTTAAGATTTGTTTTAAAGGACTGGGACTCGAACTATGATGCTCTTCTAGACAAGGCTGGTGTGTGTGGATTAGCCAACAGGAGGATACAAAATATGATGATTTGTATATTCAAATGTCTCCATTTTGATAAATATCCGTGCTATTTAAAACAACTGATCAACTTAAGATCTACTGCTTACTCCCTACAGGGTACTAATATTTTATCACTTCCTAAGCCGTCTACAACCACATATGGTCTAAATTCCTTTAGCTATTCATCTGTTAAGTACTGGAATTCTCTACCTGACCACTTTAGAAAGACTGTAGATTATAGTGAATTTAAGCGCAAATTGTTAGTGCACGGTTTTAGTTAATACTACATTAATTAATATTATATATGTTGTAACTTTTAAAATTAGTAAATTAGGATCGGAGATACTAGCTATGTAAGCTACACTAAAATCCGAGGATAAATAAAGCTTATGTATGTATGTATGTATGTAATCAATGCCGCCGGCATTGGAGAAGATGACTTTCATATTACACAACGTCATCGGATTTTTCCTTTTCTCTAGGACTTCGAAGTTGAAAATTTCAGGTTTTCTTTTAATAATGTTCGCTTCGAGGCACTAAAACTTACAAAAAAACGTTCTTACCTGCGAATTACTGACGGCGCCGTAAAGAGACGGCTCAGAGTCCTTTAAAGTGTTTTTTTGCCTTAAAGAATACATTTCATATCGATCGTGGCACTGAGGCAAAGAAGAAGCGAGCAGAGGTTACTCCGTGAATACAACTGAGCACGGTTTTTAGTAGTCAACGTTTATATAAACCTGACGATACGACACGTAGATTGAAAGAACATTCGGCTCGCAGAGTGAGTGACTGTTCAGATGACAACAATAACCAATCATGTTGTGACAATCTGTAACAAATAAAATGTGACAAATGGGACCAAAAAATCCGAATTAACTTAAGACGAAATCCGATAGAAAATAGAGCAATTTCAGGTTTTAGTGGAAAAACATCTGGTACCGGAATAATTTTAAGTATTTTACAGTCATTTTTACATTTTCTTAAAGCTAAATACGTAGATTATTGCCTGAAATAACACCGAAAACAATCTCCCATGGGAACGAGAGAAAAAAATTTCAAACTCTAGAGAACTTGTGCGAACACAGGCAAAATTTAATCATCAGTTTCATTTCATCAGTGCTTTCAAGTGTTTCATACACTACTTCAACATTCGTTTTCGACGTTTCGTGTTGCTAGAAATGATTTTTCTTTAAGAAGATATTTCAAGGATCTGATGCATGGTTGAATTCTTTTGTTCTGAGTTGGTTCAGTCTTAGCAAAGAGTCATAATAACTACAGGAGTATAAATGGGTATACATTGGTATACAAGAGTATACAGGGGTATACATGGGTATAAAAAAGTATGCAGGAGTACACATGGGCATACATGGGTATTCAAGGGTATACATGGGTATGCAAAGGTATACATGGGTATACAAGAGTATACAGGAGTATACACGGGCAGACAGGGGTATACAGGGGTATACAGAGTATACAAGAGTACACATGGGTATACATGGGTATACAAGAGTATACATGGGTATACATGGGTATACAGGGGTATACAAGAGTATACATGGGTATACATTGGTATACAAGGGTATACATGGGTATACAAGAGTATACAGAGGTATACAGGGGTATACAAGAGTATACAGGGGTATACATGGGTATACAAGAGAATACAGGGGTGTACATGGGTATACAAGAGAATACATGGGTGTACGTGGGTATACAAGAGAATACATGGGTATACATGGGTATACAGGGGTATACAAGAGTATACATGGGTATACATGGGTATACATGGGTATACAAGGGTATACATGGGTATACAAGAGTATACAGGGGTATACATGGGTATACAAGAGAATACAAGGGTATACATGGGTATACAAGAGTATACAGGGGTATACATGGGTATACAAGAGTATACATGGGTATACATGGGTATACATGGGTATACAAGAGTATACATGTGTATACATGGGAAAGCATGGGTATACAAGGGTATACATGGGTATACAAGAGTATACAGGGGTATACATGGGTATACAGGGGTATACAAAAGTATACAGGGGTATACATGGGTATACATGGGTATACAAGAGTATACAGGGGTATACATGGGTATACATGGGTATACAAGAGTATACATGGGTATACAAGAGTATACAAGGGTATACAAGAGTATACAAGGGTATACATGGGTATACAGGGGTATACAAGAGTATACATGGGTATACAAGGGTATACATGGGTATACAAGAGTATACAGGGGTATACATGGGTATACAAGAGAATACATGGGTATACATGGGTAAACAAGAGTCTACATGGGTATACAGGGGTATACAAGAGTATACATGGGTATACATGGGTATACAAGAGTATACATGGGTATACAAGAGTATACAGGGGTATACATGGGTATACAAGAGTATACAAGAGTATACAAGGGTATACAAGAGTATACAAGGGTATCCATTGGTATACAGGGGTATACAAGAGTATACAGGGGTATACATGGGTATACAAGAGAATACAGGGGTGTACATGGGTATACAAGAGAATACATGGGTATACGTGGGTATACAAGAGAATACATGGGTATACAGGGGTATACAAGAGTATACATGGGTATACATGGGTATACATGGGTATACAAGGGTATACATGGGTATACAAGAGTATACAGGGGTATACATGGGTATACAAGAGAATACATGGGTATACATGGGTATACAAGAGTCTACATGGGTATACATGGGTATACATGGGTATACAGGGGTATACAAGAGTATACATGGGTATACATGGGTATACAAGAGTCTACATGGGTATACATGGGTATACAGGGGTATACAAGAGTATACATGGGTATACATGGGTATACAAGAGTATACATGGGTATACAGGGGTATACAAGAGTATACATGGGTATACATGGGTATACAAGAGTCTACATGGGTATACAGTGGTATACAGGGGTATACAAGAGTATACATGGGTATACATTGGTATACAAGAGTCTACATGGGTATACATGGGTATACAGGGGTATACAAGAGTATACATGGGTATACATGGGTATACAAGAGTATACATGGGTATACAGGGGTATACAAGAGTATACATGGGTATACATGGGTATACAAGAGTATACAGGGGTATACATGGGTATACAAGAGTATACATGGGTATACATGGGTATACAAGGGTATACATGGGTATACAAGGGTATACATGGGTATACAAGAGTATACAGGGTATACATGGGTATACAAGAGTATACAGGGTATACATGGGTATACAAGAGTCTACATGGGTATACATGGGTATACATGGGGTATACAAGAGTATACATGGGTATACATGGGCATACAGTGGTATACAAGAGTATACAGGGGTATACAAGAGTATACATGGGTATACAAGGGTATACATGGGTATACAAGAGTATACAGGGGTATACAAGAGTATACATGGGCATACAAGGGTATACATGGGTATACAAGAGTATACAGGGGTATACAAGGGTTTACATGGATATACAAGAGTATACAGGTGTATATATCAATTCTAAATACATTATAATAGGGGATACATAAAGTACCTACCCAGTCCTCACCCATTCAACCAACGAACGCCTGATACTTTTCATCAAAGCCCAAACACTTTTGACACAATTCCAAGTGATGGCAAGGTCCGAAAGAAGGTATTTTGAGAATAGATTTGAAGATTACGATGGAAGGACGAGTTTGCAAAGCCCAGATGGAAAGGTGAGATTACACATCTTTGCAAATTTCTTAAACCTAAATCTTATCGCAATCCCGTTGATCACGCTAACTAACTAACTAACTAACATAATTGTGAATGATATATAAAACATATCTAACATTTGAAATCTTCACAAGGACTCTTAATAAAATTTTTGTACGAGTTCCTTGAAATCTTGTGTAATTCCCTGCAGATTGCAGAGCCATATTACTCAAGGCTAAAAGATGAAACTTTCAAATTGCTGAAGCAATGCGAAGAAGGATTTGATTGTACCATGGATGAGCGTGATTATTCAGTTTACACAGGCAGTGGAGGTATAGATTGTACTGTAGGACACTTTCCTCATTAGCAGTTTGTCAGTAATATTTACAATAATGTAAATTTATATTTTATTTAAGTGATAGAGTATATTCGTCTACCACTTGGTTAGTTTTGGCATCTTTATGAGAAGGTGAAATAAATATTGATGATTTTCATTTTCATTGGTATTCAAAATGTAAGAGCCATGTAAGATGGAGTAGCTTACCGGTAACTATAGAATGTCCATCCTCTTACATGTATATATTTGTATGCCTTTTTTCATCACCCTTGTTTGCATTATTACTATATATTAAATTCTGGTGCACAGTATTTCTAGTACTGGAGATAGCATATTCCATGTCTGTCAAGTCACAGCAAGGACTTAGCTTCTTATTAATACATACTATTGTTCTTGTGAGAGTCATCTTAACTCTGTGCCATAATCTTTGGTTCTATTAGGTTTTTCATATTCTAAAGCCTGTTTCATGCAATGCCATAACCTTTCTGAATACAATAACATCCCACCCCTTAATATGTTTGAGAAACCTTTTTTGTCAATTATATATTTCAGAACTTTTCTTAATTATTTCTGACCATAAATAGTACTATCACACTTTCCAGAGGAGTGTATTAAAATCTAATAATAATAATAATAATAATAACAACAACAACAATAATAATAATTTATTTCTTTTCTCGATGCCAGGCATTGCTCTTTTGTATGTGCATTTATCTGAAACACTATTCAAGAATGATGAAACCAAGAAACAGCAGTATCTGAAGAATGCTTTGAGAATTCTTGAACACAGTCAGCACAGTCTCAACAGCAAACGGGTGACATTTGTTTGTGGAGACCCAGGTAAAAATTTAATAACAGTAATGTTAGGTGCAATAACTTATGACAGTGACACCAGTCATTTTGTCAATCTTCTTTAGTCCATATTTTATATTTTCTTACAATAGAACCAAATTTATTTTACAGTATATTTTACTCACTGGGTGGAACTTGCTAATCTAGCATGTGACTGAGCTGGTAGAAGTGAGAGGCGCATAACTGAAAAAAAAAGTATAGTCCAAAGTTGCCTTGTTCATAGTGAGTCTGAATTCTGTTCAGCCATATTTTTGAAAGCTATTGGACTGCACTCCTGTGTAGGATCTGGGTAAAAAAGACAATTATATGTACTGCATAATTTGTATTTATTTGTATTCTTAAAGGCTATGAATTTGCTCAAGACTCAAGTCTTTCTTGAGAGTTCTGAATGATAATAAATTATTTGTACTGGTATGACTGTGGTTTACATTTTGGTCCTTCCTACATTTTTTTCTGTTTTGTTAGGTATCTTTGCATTGCTTTCTGTTCTATATTCAAAGCTTGGTCAGGAGGATGAAAGTACAAAATGCCTGTCCAAGCTGTTGGGATTTTCAGATGCTGCATGTGGAGGGGATCCTTCATTGCCTGATGAAGTCCTTTATGGTCGAGCTGGCTTCTTATTTTCCTTGCTATTTGTGCAGAAGCACCTTGGGGCTGAAAGGATTGATCATGATATTATAAATAAAGTTTGTAAACAAATAATATTAATTTTAATTTTTAAATTTGAAACATTTCAGTCAGATTTTGACATGAACCCACAAATAATTTAATATGCTAACAGTTAATTTTTGTTTTCAGATAATTTTATTACTTCACTAGTTAGTTTTTTTCTAACTAGGGTTTTTTTTATTTTTAACTCTGGTTAATTTTTTCTTTGTTACTACCAGGCAGGTTTTTCTTTGTATCAACTAGTTATTTCCTTTTTAAAACAAGCTATTTTTTTTTTGTAAGATGTTAACTATGTTAACTATGTTTGTTAACAAAGTATTCTGCCTTCCATTCATTTTTGTCGTACTTTATTCAGTGTAAATTTCTAATCTCCACAGGTCTGCCAAACCATTATTGATTCTGGTGAAAGGCTTTCAAGAAGAGAAAGAAGCATGTCTCCTTTGATGTATATGTGGCATGACAAACATTATGTTGGAGCTGCACATGGCATTATTGGTATCAGCTACATGTTGCTTCAGGTAGTAAAAGCCTGAAGGCACAACATATATGTGTTGCTCTCTTTTAAAACCCCATGCCCCTCCCCAAGTTAATCCCACCTCAGTTGTGACAGTCCTTCCTAGGTTATCTATGGCTCTCACAACTTGCATGTGTCTTGCTGGGCAAGGTCCATCTGAGGGCTTCTTCAGGGATACAATCTAGAATGCACACAAACCTTAATGTTCCATAATTTATAATTTTGAAGACTTGACTAAACTAAATGGTAAACTAACCCTAATTAATTTATAGCAAGAAAAAGAAAATCCAGTTTTCCAAGACATGTGCCATGTCCTTTTCCTGTTAACTAGGCCCAGTCATCCCCATCAGTGCAATCCAACATGAGAAGTGTAGAGAGTTGTATTGAGTTTCTTATGTCAGAGCAGTTTTCATCTGGTAACTTTCCATCATCACTTGAGAACAGTACAGACAAACTTATCCACTGGTGCCATGGTGCTCCTGGAGCAGTGCATCTCATGATCAAGGCACACCAGGTACAGCACTGTATCCTCAAGTAAGTGAACTCCACAACTGGGCCTCTCCTATAACCAGGTATCTGACACACCTTTCATGTTAACTGGAGATTTCCCATAGACAAACATCTTATACTACCTGGACTTGTCTCACATCGAGACACCTTGTTAAATAAGATATTAACACCCACAGCCAGACAGTTCAGTGGCCTCTCAAACTGGCAGACTTGATTGACTTAGATATTGAAAAAGGACATGCAAATATTTGTTAAGGCATTGAGAATGCTATTTCTGGGAACTCTAGCCAAAGCGAGGAATACTGAGCCAATAAGTTTTTGTAGTTTTGTAGTCAACATCATTTATACTTAATATGATGTTTAGACCTATTTATAAAGCAATATTTTAGGCTAGTTTTTGTGAGTGATATTTTCTGGAAGCTGAACCATTATCTTGTTTTCTTCTTATGTCCTTGATTTATTTTCAGTTCAAGAAATTAATAACAAGTGAAAGTTATTAGACAAGCATTTTTGACATAGGATTACTGGCAATGCAGTTTTCTCTTACATTGTAACTTAATTTTTTTTGCAATTCTTTATTTTTTTGTAAATATTTGATATTGTTAAATAAAATTTTTATTATTCTAAAAATAAAGATTATTATTATTATCCAATTTATCATTGAACTGCCTGGCTGTGGGAGGTGCTCAGTTCGTATCTTAATTAACAAGATGTCTGGCTATGAGACAAGAAGATTGCATTTTCTGATGGTTTTTGTTCACAGTGAAGAAGGGTTATAATTGAAGGGCTGGGGGCATAAACTGCCTAGTATGTAGAGTTTTAGGTGTTTTTTTTTTTTTGCATACGTTATTTCTCGAAAACGAAAAAGAAATTGGTGAAAAAAATTACGGGACAATGTTTTTTAATCAAAATGCAGTCCACATGCAAAAATTTGGACAAATCCAAGCGAAATAAAAAACGGCCGAAAATTCCACATAGGCAGTTTATGCCCCCAGCCCTTCAATTATACCCGCATTAAGAAACATTTTCAACACTATTGATATATTTATTTTTATATCAATTGAACAATTTCACAAGTCATGTCACACATCTTCTATGAACTTTCCATTCAACGTTTAATTTGGCTATACTCTGTCCTTACATGGATGCCTTGTACTCTTGATAAATAAATAAATAAAAATTTTATTTAACAATTCATCCAATATTTACAAAACAATAAATAAGTGCAAAATTATTAAGTTATAAACTATGGGAAAACTGTATTAATCCTTTTAACTTCCTTTATAAAAAGTCTAAAGCATCGTATTAGGCAATAAAATAAATAATGTTGACTACAAAACTGCTAAACACTTCTTGGCTCAGTATTCCTGGCTTAATGGCTAGAGTTCCCCAAAAATAGCATTCTTACTTTCCTTAACAAACAATAGCATAATAATAATAATAATAATAATAATTACTATTATTATTACTATTATTATTATTAATGACAACAACAACATGAAACCGTAATTAAAAACCCTAATCTGAGAATGTTCTTTTGAAAGAGTGTAAGGTAAGCACTATCCTAAGTGCCCCTAAAGAGACATCTCTCCAAAAAGCTGCCTCCCAGAGATAGATACTGTGCTTATTTTTGTATTTCTATCAAAGGTGTTTGGCAAAGACAAGTACCTGAATGCTGCTGTTAAGTGTGGAGAGGTTGTGTGGAGTCGTGGTCTCCTGAAGAAAGGTTACGGCATATGCCATGGTGTTGCAGGCAATGCTTATACTTTCTTGACTCTTTACAAGCAGACAGGTAATCCAAAGTATCTTCACAGAGCTGTTAAGGTTAGTGTTTTGCTACAAATTATAGATATGCTAACAAGACCAGTGGACACCCTTAAACAAACATTTTAATATTGTCATTACCCAAGGGTGAGACCAAAGTCCAGGATAAAGAGATTCTTACTCTGCTCTAACGAAAACAATTTAGCCAACATAAATAATAATTAGTATAGGTTATAGCATGATTTGTAGTGATATTTGGCATAAATACCACAAGTAATATTTCAAAATATTGTTATACATAATCTTACTAGCTCGCCATTAGGCGAGTGAAATTTGGGACAATTTTGAAATATCACGAGTGGTATTTGCTATCATTTGTTTATACTACTACCAGAGAAATTTTATCCAGTTGTTTCACTTCATGCAAGCAATTTAGTTTCAAAATTCTTGCTTTTGGCACAGTTTGTCCAAACATTTTGCCACCTCGATGTACTTTTTTTGTATTTTGGTTTTCTGAATTTTCTTTGAGTCCTTGAATCTCTTAAACTTGAAAATCTGAAAATCTTTCCAGCTTTTTTAAACTTGCAGGTTACTATAGAAACTGTAATTTTCATAAGTAGGTAGTTCAAATTAGGCTGAAATACATCTGCTCTCAGCCAATCAAATTGCAGAAATTTCTTGGGTGGTAGTATAATTATTTTAACACCATTTGAATAAATTAAGATGTGTAACATTAAGCTGAGAAGGGCTGCTTGGACTATGTGATCTTTGTTTCTTTAATTAAGCCAGCGACAAGCTATTTTTTCAGAGCAAAATTTTGTTGCAGATGATCAACAGAACTGCTTGAAGGCACCTATAGCTGTGTGTACTAAATTTGCTACAGTAGGAATTGATTAATATATGCTATATTATGGAACAATAGGTGGAGGACTATATATCCAATTGGACGAGCTCAGTCAGGGTATCTTTGACCAGTCATAACAATCTGCCACATCAGGCTGATGGCAGCTGTAATATGTAATCTGTGCCAAACTCTTCCAAACCTGTAACTTTAGTATGAAGATGCAAGGGTATTAAGGAAGGCAAAATTTTAATTTGTCAACTTGTGGATGTCTAGTTTGCGGAATGGTGCTTTGATTATGGTCAACATGGCTGCAGGACTCCAGACCGTCCATTCTCCTTATTTGAGGGTGAGTGATGTCAAGTTACAAGTTTAACAGACAAGTAATCTATTCAACAGACCAGGTTAATCAAACTTCCAATATCTGCACTTTTTAGTGATTTAAGCCTGGTTGTGAGTCCCTCAAGTTGTTTTCTTTTACAAGAAACTCTACTCTAGTACACATTACCCATAGCTTCTGAATTGTGAAAAGGAATGGCTTTAGTAATAACTGTTAAAGGAAACCTAAGTGTTTACAAATGCAGGATGGTAAACCTGTGGTGGACTAGTGCATCCATCTTGTGGGTGTAAAAATGCACATTAACCACAGCTTACCAACAAATAAATAATGCAGAGCCAGATCACATGGACGTACAGTGTAGTAGCAGCAAATAAAAACAACTTCAGTTACTTCTCTCTGCAATGTTTGCAATTTTTTGTTTCTTTATTTTTGTAGGCATGGCTGGGACAGTGTACTTCTTAGCAGATCTGTTGGAACCTAAATCATCAAATTTTCCTGCATTTGAGATTTAACAGCCTTAGTCAACAACTCTTTTTGAAACATGCTTGAGGTTGAAAAGGCCTTGTTGACAATGTGCTGATAGAAAGTTTGCCCTGACAAGGGTTTCATTAGCCTGCGCCTGCTTTGTCTGTATTTTCACTCAAATTATTACAAAAATTCATGAGGTCGCCGCCTACTTTAGTTAGCTGAGATGGCTACTTCAAAACTTATTGAAACCCCTGCCCTGAATGTATAACATGAATATCTGTTATATCAACATTTAACACCAAAATTATGTTTTCTATTTTGGAAATAGATGGAAGTGCAGAAAGTTGAAGGAATTTCACTTCATAGTTTGCGCAGCCTGTTTCATGTGATGAATGTTCAAGACATGATTTGATCATGATTTCATTTAAAACTTTTTTAAAATTTAAACAAAATAATAATAATATCATGGTCATACTCGGAAAAGAAAAATTTAGAGTTCCCAATGGGAATCAAACCCAGGGTACGTAATTGACCAAGTATGATCATGTATGACCGCGATATTGTTGTTTATTGATATTTCTATTCTCACACACTGTTAAACAAAATAGTTAAAATACTAAAGCTGATCACATGAAGATCTTAGTGACTGACTCAGATGTAACAAGCTGTCATCAAATTAAGTGAAATGATGACATCAAAGAAAGAAAAGCAGTAAAGAAAGTTGTATAAATTAATCAAATATGTTTTCATACAAAATAATAAGTTAACAAGAAATAAAAAAATGAACACAAGAGAATATACCAAAGTTGTTGCCATTTGGACATCAAAGGGTGTGAGACACAACATTAGACCAAAGATAACATGAACCTGAGCAGTTTAGAAAGAAAAGAGTTGCTCTGTGATTCCAACCTGAATTGAGGGAGGGAGGGATTTGTTTTCTGGTGCTGGGAATAAGAATACATGGTCTCGCTAAATACATGGAAATAGCAACAATAATAATAATGAAATTGATAGGTGTTTAAAAGTACATTGATTTTTATTAGTCAAGTATTCTTTACAAGAAGCATTTTCTGACTACCTATTCCAATTTCTTTGGCCAGGAAAATTGTCCTTGACCACAGCTTTTCCAGATCTTCGGACAGGGTTTTTAAAGAAGTCCTTTTTTCATCAGATTCTTCATGCATGTCTGTGTCCAGAATTGAACCAGCACTTGTTTGTATTCTCTGTTCAATAGTCTGAGAATTAACTACAAATTCTCTAACTCTGTCAGATGTGTCTTGAGTATGAAGCAGTTCAAATGCAGATGCTAGGTCAGTGCCATCAGAGTGTCTTTCTGTGGCAAAGCTCCTCTCCATTGCGCTTTGATAGTCAATTGGTTCATATCTCACCTCAAACGGCCATGAAGAGCTTTGTGTTTTATTCAATTTGTGTTTCAGTGATTGTTGCATGGTTTCCGATTCAAGAGCAATCTTCTCCATTTGTGTGATTTGTGCAAGCATTCCTGTCATTTCCATCATGATGTTTGGATTGGAATCTTCTATTGATTGTGAAATTACAAGTGACATCAGTGCACTGTGGAAAGGAGCATACGAGTGAGGTGTCAGCATGCATCGTGCATGTACACAGGACAATAAAATTTGCTTTATGGTGCTTTATAGTGTGACATGACAATTTTTCTGGGAGCCCAAGGCTATGGTACTGTTGCAAAAAAAAAAAAAATAGACATTGTAAGAATGCATGTCACACAAAATCAATTCTTACTTTTAAATGTATTATTATTATTATTTTATTTTTAAACATAGACAGCCTGAGTCACCTTGAAGATGTGTTATGGAATGAATGACTTATCAGACAAGTCAGAAAGTCAGAAATTTGTTATCAACAAGGGCCTGAACAGCGTTCCTTCCCCATAATCCTACAGGGCATTATTTTCAGCTTCTCCCTCTCATTAAGGAGTACAGATTATTATTGTTAGGAGCATTTAAATCGGAGACATTTTTCAAGTGAATAAGGTGTCAATTTCTGGTGTACAGAGTACATGCACAGTGTACATGCAAAATAATGTTAACAAATGTACAACTTTAGCCAGTCTTTCAAAATAATGTATGTATACACCAGAAAAAGTTTAGTGGAGTGGTTAGGGGTCGGAACCAGACTTGATATCTTGAGCTCCCAGGTTAAATTTTTGCACTGAACACTTAAGCTGGAGTTGTTTGTCAGACACAAGTTCAGGTCCTGCCTTAGCCATGCTAGTAAAAAACGTATTTGTTTTGGCCAGAGGAGAGGATAATTCAGTATTAAAATTTTATTAGTAATAGGTAATTATTATTTATGGTCATAATGTTTGCTAGAATTTTAAAATGACTAATATTTACAAGGCAAAAAAGGTTATACCGGTAAGTAAAAACTGAATGTTTTCAGCTCTAAGCCATCTTAGAAGCTGAAGATGGCTTAGTGCCAAAAACATTGCTTTTTTTTTTTTACTTTCTTATCTTTTTAGCCTTGTAAATATGGTGTATTAGTCAATTATTATTTACCTCAAAGCACCCCTCAGTCTGCCCCATTCTTTGGACACCATGGTACCATGAGCAAATCCCTCATTAAAACCTTGTTGTAAATGGGCCTCTTTTCCTGCCTCCAAACCTTCACGGTATCCTGCCTACAATGCAACAGCCTTACTTTTATTTCTAATGTCACAACCTTACTGCTAAGGAAAACTTGTGCTTAATAAAATCCAAGATGGGAGAACCTTTGGATGATCACAATGCATGGGCATTATAAGCTGTGCTGGAGTAGTCACTAAAAACTTCATCCTCACTGGCAGTACACACATCAGTGAAAGCCTTTATTTTGTCTTCAAACATCCACAGATAATGTTTTGTCCTTGGACATTACCTGTTCCTCAAAGGGAGGAGTTTTCTTTCAACTTTACTCCAAGAAAACCATTTGTTTCTTGGAACAGAAGATGCCCACAGTAAATTTTCTGTGCATAATTATTTATGTGCCAAATAAAGATAATTGCTCAATGCCATACAGATAAGCCAGATGGGTTTGTGGTGATCTAAACTACATGTAATTGTGTGATGTTAAGGTGTTTTTAAAACAGCTCCAGCTTCTGAGATCTTGGTGTGAAATTGGAGCATCTTTCATCTGTTCAAGATTATTAATGACCAGACTAATGACCTGTTAATCACCATCCTGTTACACTTGAACAAGGCATATGCAATGGACATCATAATTTTTTTTAGTCCATGGCATGGAAATAAGTGGTGCAGAAGAAGAAAGTGGCACTAAATGAGTGTCAGGCACACTGCTAATTGACTGCTTTTCAAGTGTCTGATGCATCAGACATTTTAGCTAACTGTCAGCACTTAATGAGAACTCTGGAAATAGCTTTAAAAGACTTGAGCTCTTAATGGCATGGCACGTCTTACCTAAAATTATGAGAAATCATATCCCTACACCCTTTCCCCAGCTCCCCACATGCACCTAAAAACAGGGTAAGTAAGGCTTGTTTTATACTTTAATAACAAGCACACACTCAAGTCTACACTGTAGATCCATTTAAACATTTATCTCGTATTTCAAGAGAGGCAGTGGCAGCCAAAACAGATCATATTTACGGTGGGTACTCTAAACTGATATGTTGGTTGATATATTGGTTGAGAGTCAGTTGAAAGCCCATCAATATTTCAGTGATGACATCATAAATTAATGCTATCATGTTGGGGAGATTACTCTATGATGCAAACCGGGATGCTAGTGCAAAGCAAGGCATACTCTCATGTTATTGACCAATTATCAACCAATATGTTGAGCAACATTTCAAACAACATATCACATTTCATTCAACTGATAGTCAACTGATGCTCAGTGAATTATAGGCGAAGTATTGGTGAAGTGTTGGTGAACTAAAAGCTATATCGGCCAACATACATCTCAACCGATATATCGACTGACCATCTTCCGACTACCAACCAGCTATAGACCCAGTGTCGACCAACTATCGACTGAGTATTGAACAACTCTCAACTGAGTGTCGACCAACTCTCGACCGAGTGTCAACTGACACATACCTAACACATGACTGATATATTCGACTGACAGTTAACCAATATACCATTGACAGTTGACTGACATCACCAACAGCTGATGATATACTGCTATATCACTGACAGTTGACCAAGATATCACCAACATACGACTGATACTATTAAAATTGAGATGCGTCTCTGAAATATTGACCAGCTCTCAACTGACTCTCAACCAACATATACAGTCATGTATCAACCAACATATCAGTCAAGACTACCCACAGTAAATATGATCTGTTTTGTATGCCACTGTCCCAACCGATATAGCGACTGACACTTGATTGTGTATCTGTCGATATTCGGTCGACATGTCAGTTGATACTTGGTTGACACTTGATCAGTATATCGGTCCACACTCTGCCACCACCTTGACCGGCGGTATATCAGTTGACTGTTGGTTGTATATCGGTTGACTGTCGACCATGCTGTTTTTTGTTAACTTCTTTACTTTGATGTCAGTTGTATATATTAGACACAAGTCTGACATATTTTTTAATACATCTTGGCAAAGGACATCGGAACATTTTGCATTGTCACATCTTGTGTTAAAGAAGTTGTTACTTTTTGTGTTAAAAAGTTGTTACAATTCACGTTGAAGAATACATTTTGTGTCAAAAGTTGTTACAATTCAGGTTAATGTTACATTTTGTGTCAAAAGTTGTTCTGTACATTTTGCGCTAACATTACATTTTGCGTTAGTTGTTGCTGCATTAATGAGGGGAGTGAATAGGGGTCAGCAAATCCGTCAATCCGTGCTAATTTTTTGCAAAATCCGCCAATCCGCAGATATTTTTACAAAAATCCGAATCCGCAGCGACAAGAAAGCCAACTAGGCACGTCGCGAAGTGTTACACGCGAGCGCGAGACGCGAAACAAAGAAAGGAAAGACATCCTCGTGCTTGCGCGAGTCCCCATCGCTCTAAGATGAAAATGTTTGTTGCTGACATTTGAAACCTGATGTCATTAGAACAGCGTGCATTCTTGTATTTGGGTTACGTTTTAGGTCTTTCCACATCAATCAGAGGACAGGTTCCTACAGGTCTTTGAAACGTCTAGTTACCATGTTTAAAAAGAGTGTAGCGAAATCTAAGGTTTAATCCCCACCATGACCACTGTTTTGTAATCATTAAAGAAATCTTATCTAAAGACAACAGAAGTCTCGTAGTTTAAAAACATAGCAATCCGTTTTAACCTCATATGCTCGTGTAGTTTTACTACGCTTTTCCAATTGCTGGAATTGACACAGCACCGAAAGTTGTTTTATGGAGGAAGTCATCGCCTTTGGCTCCTTCTCGGTAAAACAAAAAATGCGACGCAATCGATGGTCTTTGTCTCAATGACCTGACCCTCCACATTGACCGTGCCTATGGTACATGTGGTGGTCTGGTTAGGAGAATGGCTTTTTGTCTGGCCTGAAGCCGAGATCCTGGGGTCCTAGATCCTTTTTCTGGAAAACTATTACATTGTAGGTCAAAGATGTGTTAGCCCTTAAACTATCAAGCATTTTGCCGAAAAACACCTTTTGAAGCCCGTCGAGCCATTTTCTGGTCAGAATCTAGCCAAAGAGAACCAAAACTGCCCCAAACTCTGTTTGCTGTGGAGCTCCTCGCGCCCTTCTGTCCCTGATGATATTAGCTTTCCAAGTTCGGCCATGCACAGGGTTGAAAAGTTTCTCACTGCCCCCTCTCCTTCTACCTTTCGCTTTTCTTGTCTCGCTTTCTTTTTCTCTTGCTGGGCATTTTCTTTTGGTGGGAAAAAAATTGTGGAAAACTTTTAAGATCATAGGATTAGATGGAAGGAAGTGCGGGTGGGTAGTGGAACATGATTTTCATTCATGTTTTCGGCTCAGCGTCACTTTGTTTTTTTCGCGTTTTCTCCGGTCTGTTTGACGGAATCGTGCTCATTCGAGTATGGTTTGAAAGATCTCTTCTGCCTACACATGCTACATGTAAAAGTTGTCCATGAGCGTTAAATCTGATGACGTCACAAGCGGTACAAGGGACGTGGTTCTGCGCGGCCGGTTTTGGCCGGTGTGGTAGTCAATTGTACTCGATTTGGCATCTTATGGGCAAATTGGGTTGTTTTATACTCAAAGGTGGATTGTTTTCAGAAAATTGTGTCCTTTGCTTAATCTAGTCGAGTTCTAAGGTCAGGCAGAAAAAAATTGAAACAGACCGCCAAGTTAAGTTCCGCGATCCGCACTTCAAAACAAACAAAATCCATAATCCACGCTGAAATATTGAAGAAATCCTTGATCCGCTGAGCGTTTAAAATCCGCCAATCCGCAAAATGTATCCTCAAAATCCGAAATCCGAGTAGTTTTTTTTAGCCAAATCCGCCGATCCGCGAACCTATTCACCCCCCTCATTAATGGAAATTGAAGCTTTGGGTGAATATTGAAAGTAATCAATCATATATGAGTAGCGTAAGTATCGCCTGTGATTTGTATCGTGAGTCCTTTTTTATATCCTTTATATCCAATTAGAGAAGCAGCTGAGTGTTGTGTAGAGTATCGGCTGAATGTCAGTGATTTATCGATCGACATGTTGACCGACACTATTGACCAACACTTAGTCGATATATCGATTAACTGTCAGTCAAAATAGCAACCGAGTGTCGGTTAACATATCGGTCAATACCGTTACGTGTATATCAGCTGATACTCAGCCAACCAATATCGGCCGATGGTATCGGCTGAGTATCGCTCGAAATATCGACCGACACTCAGGCAACACGTCAACCAATATTCAGTCGACAGTATCAGTTGATACTTGGTTGACGGGTGCCTTAAGCACACATGATTCGATAAGCTTAAGCTTAAGGATATGTGGGTACTTGAGCCTGAGCATTAGCTATGCCATGCTGATGAGGCCTAACAAGGCTGAAACAGCTGTCCATGGCTGCTAATGCTTTGGCTCAATCTTTGCTTTGGTAGATTTAAGGGGTAATGCCCGCTACCATGTGGCCTTAGTGCCTTTAGAGTGGCTTCAGCTTACCTAATCACATTAATTTGTGAGGTATATCCTTGTCACTCCAGCCACATCCCACAAGCTTTACGTTTTCACCCCTTTTTAAGCTTAAGGCTAGTTTTCACATGTTGGGAGAATCCCAGATGATCGGGGATTTCACTGTTTCCCGACCTTCCCAGATTTATGCCGAGATACCAACCACCACAGAAATCTGGGACGCATCAGCAATATAGAAACCCTCCCGATTATCCGATTGTCCTCGACCATCCCAGAAGATGGGTTGGTCGGGAAACAGTGAAATCAGATTTTCCCAACATACTGTATAGGTGGTTTGCAGCCAATCTCTAGAGAAACAGATGACAATGACGAAATTAACAAATGCTGGTGGACGAACAAAAGGAGCTAATGAGAGATCTATTGTCTTCGTCCACCAGCATGGCGGCGATGACGTAACGTGCAAACCACCTATGATGTATTGTAAGTTTACTTTCAAAGAAAAATAATAATTTTTTACCATTCATGTCAACAGTTGAAGTTACCTTGAAATAAATAACATTTCTTACCAGTTCATGAGTTTGCCTCATCTTCCGGTAGTCCATGTTTACATCGTCCGTTTCAAGTATTTCTTCCTGTTCGTCCGCCATATTCGCCGCTGTAACTATGCGTAATTTATGCACGGCACATGCGCAAATTAGTTTGCGCCAAATGCCTCCGCAATGCAAAATGGCGCCGGTGCTAGATCTCTAACATCATTGCCGAAATCTGCTTTCATCTTGTTTCCCTGACCATGAAAATACGTTTGTCATAAAAACTCTTGTTCCCAATTTATTTATCTATTGCTTTACGTGTTTATTTCTCACTGAGGTGAACAATGTAGCGACATTTCAGGAAAAAAAATAATCGGTATCAAGATGCCCAGTTCTCGAAATGAGAAGGAATCGAGCCCTACCGCTCGAAACCATAGCAAAAGCAAAAAGTCATCCCATAAACAAAAGAGACATAAGAAACGTCCCAAAACTGAGGCTTCGGCAGAAAAGCTAAAGGGACAATATGAAGATATCTCCTCAGCTTCGGAGGAAACCGCAGAGTTGCCTGTTCAAAAGTACAGCTCCATCTCACGAAGCCCCTCGCCCGTAGCGTCGAAAAAATCAAAGGCTAATGTAAAGAGAAAGAAGTCAAAAAAGGATAGCTCGGTGCAAGGATCAAGCAAAAAGCGCAAGAAACGTGGCAAGTCGCCCGTAAATCTTCCATATTCGACACAACAGGGTCTGCCATTGTCACCAGTTTCGAGTTCAAAATGGAAAGATGTGACACCTTCTCCGAAGCCGGCGCCATCAAACAAGGATGTTTATAACCAGTTCTCACCGCCTTTATCGAAGAAACGTGGCTCGGAGTCGCCTTATGTTCCAATTGCTTACAGGCCACCCAAGTCACCTAGCATGAGTCCTTCTCGATCTCCCTACAACAGAGGAAGGGAGAGATCGCCGATGAAAGTTTGGTCCCGTTCACCTTACAGCCACAGGTCAAGATCCCCCTCACCACTGAGAGGGAGGTCACCCATCAGAACTTATAGGTCTTTAGAGAGATCTCCTTATCAATCTCCCATTGGACGCTTTTCACCGTATGGCCGTAGTAGGCCCTTTACTTCTTATGGTCGGAGACGGTCACCTTCACCATATGGACGTCACTCACCATCACCTCCACCAAGGAGCACTGGAATGCGGAATAGATCAAACCAAAGAAACAGGCAACGCAGTAGATCTGTGTCACCTCGCGCCACAAAATACAGGAAGTCTCCTGTTACTAGGACAAAAAATCGCAGTCGGTCACCTCCAATACGTTCTCCTTACAGAACTGGGAGAGGTGCACCCCGCAGTCCAGATGTGCGTCATTCTAAATCTGGAAGTAGAAATACATCATGGCAAAGAACAAGTTCTTCGAGAAATGAAACTATTAGGTCATCAGATACCAAGTCTGTAAATAGGGATTCTACTGAGAGATCTTTCATTGCTAAGGAGAAGGGCAAAAGTAAGGTTGATACTGTGGATGGAGTTAAGCGAAACTTAACTAAGGATGCTCAACAAGCTGCAAACAAACAGATAAAGGTGAATGTGGAAACTAGTTCTAAAGATTTGCCAGCAAATGGACCTACGAAGGAGTCAGGTTTGAGTTCAGCTGGAGTGAAAGCAGGATCTAATGATGTTGGTAAGGTTAATCTCCCAGAGTCGGCACCTGCTCTTCCTCTTCCTCCTTTGAATGAACCAGCTCCTCCTCCACTCCCAAGCGAGGAGCCTCCTCCATTACCTCCAGATGAAGAAAAACCACCTCCGCCTCCAGCACCGACATTGCCACCGCTACCACTGCCACCAGAACTTCCTGGAACTCCAGGTGAATCTCCAACATCATACTCGCCCCACTCACCGGAAGGAAAGCCTCCTGAATCACCAAAGTCAGACCAACAGTTGCCACCTCTCAAAGATGCAGATGGTTCTGCCATGCCATCTATCTCTGGCCAAAGTAGTCAAAGTGGTACACCACTGTCAACACCTGATACCACTCCCAAAACACCAGCAGAAAGTGAGTGGGGAGAGCGTTGTGTGGACATGTTTCAGATTATTGATCAAGTTGGTGAGGGGACTTATGGACAAGTGTACAAAGCAAAGGACAAGATCACAGGTAGGGATCAGTATTGTTTAGTTGTGTGCAAATAGTGGTAGATTTTAAGGCAAAGTTTGTCTTAAATGTTTTTTTTCAGATTTAAGAAAACTTGTGGTCTTTAAAGGTGTGAAAAAGGTCTTACCATAATTTTAATTGAAATGTTCTTAAATCTGGCCATTTTCTTGATATAAATGGAGAATTGTTTTGATTCTTGAATAAGTTATATTTCATCTTTAAAAGTCAAAATGTTGCCAAATAAGCTTCACTTGGTATGTAGATTACATTTTGTGGTAATCTTGATGTGTGGCAAGAAAAGGAAGAATTAAAATAATAAGATTTATTTACCGGTAACTGCATTAACATGAGGTTCCAGGCTGTATGCCAAATAAGACATATCTCAGAGAAATTTGGATTTTGGTACAAAATCTTAACAATTCTGATAGAAAGCCTTTTAATTGACTAGATGGAAATACTCATAGATTCAAAAGAGGTTTCTTTCTGATTTGTCAGGGGAGCTTGTTGCATTGAAGAAAGTCAGAACAGATAATGAGAAGGAAGGATTTCCTATCACAGCAGTGAGAGAGATCAAGATCCTGCGACAGCTTAATCATCCAAACATTGTTAACCTGAAAGAGATTGTAACAGACAAACCTAATGCCTTGGACTTTAGGAAGGATAAAGGTTAGTATAACATGATTTAAGAAACTTGGCTCCTCAAGAAGTGTGATTGTGGGGAAAAATGACTTGTAGAGAAGGAAATCTAGATGACTGTTTTAAACTTTTCTGAGAGCATTTAGTTGCTTCAAATCAAAGCAGAGGCAATTTTTTTATTTTTCTTCCATAAGATTCTAATTTAATCATTAGTCACTGTTTTATATATTTTAGTTATTGTATGTACATGAATTTATTGTGGACCTTGCGACTGCCAATTGAAATTACACTTATTAAATAAATTTGTCTGCATGTCTGTTGATAAATCTGTAGATATCATGAGTTCTGTTTAACATGTGAATGGTTAGATGTAGCCTGACCAACATATCCCTTTCTACAATGCCCCACTTCATTTAGGGAGCTTTTAATGTACTTTCAGAGTGTTTAGTAGATATTGTGCAGTTACATGTAGTTGCAGACTTATCAAATTCTTCATCCATGTCAAGCCAGTACTACTGTATATTTAATGTGTTGTTGTTTTGAAACTGATAAACCATAACAGTGTCATGAAACCAACTACTGATCAGCTTTAAACTGGTTTCAAGGGAACCAAGTGGTTCTTTGTTAATTATTTTTATCTTGCTTTGTCATTGTAATTGGCTGATAGACTGTGTCTTGTTATCCCATTTTTTAAAGGGGGTTTTTATCTTGTGTTTGAGTACCTTGATCATGATCTCATGGGTGTGTTGGAGTCTGGTTTGGTTCACTTCACTGAGGATCACATCAAGTCCTTCACAAAACAACTTTTAGATGGACTCAACTACTGCCATCGCAAGAATTTCCTTCACAGAGACATCAAGTGCTCTAATATTTTACTCAGTAACAAGTATGTGGATTTACTTTACTTGTGTTTTAATATTATGCTGATGTATGGCGGGTTGGCCTAGCAATGTTAATATTGTGGCAGAGACCTGGATGTGATTAAATATTATAAGAAGTTAACTAAGTTATTTTGATCATCAGAAATAATTATTGTAAACAGCCTGTCTGAAGTATTCATTTTTTTTATCTATCATATAAATTTGGATAAATCTTCTGGTAAATAGTGTATTTTAGTTTGCATTGTATACTGTAGTTTGATATCTTTTTGGCATTTAAACCAGTTGAATTTGTGTTCTCCTTTTGATCAGACTGATTACTGTGATCTGGAGCAAAATGGAAAATAAATATCAAACTAGTTTGAAAATTGTTTATTTAAACCTTACCATAAACAAGTGAAAGCAAGTTGGTGAAATCTTAAACCTACTGCCACACTTTTGACCATGTTTTTCATCCAGGATAAATGTGGCTCTTTTACAACTCTGTCTAATGCAGTTTTTCTCTTTCTTATTTATCTTTATAATTTTCTCAGGGGTGAAATCAAACTGGCAGATTTTGGATTGGCAAGGTTGTATGAAGCAGATGAGAGGTAACTCCTTTATCAGCACTTTTGTTTGAATTCCCTTTGTTAATTTTAACTAAGAAGTGTGCCTCATCATTTTGTAGCACAACAAATTGTGATGATGGTAACTAGTGAAGTTAAACTTTTAAATGTCAAAAGAGTGTGAAGCTTAAAATAATGGCATCCAGTTTAATATAAAGTACTAAAGATATAATTATTAAAAAAAAAAGATGCCCAAAAGCTTTTCGGTTGCTCCCCTGTAATTATGCTAAATGATTATTTGTCAATTGTGTTTGCTTTGTAGGAGACCCTACACAAATAAAGTGATTACACTGTGGTACAGACCGCCAGAACTATTGCTAGGAGAGGAGCGGTATGGACCTGGTATAGACATCTGGAGTGTGGGGTAGGTGGAGTTGTGATAGTTTGTTAAAAGATGGTGCTTGCAAGTGTCTTGAATTCATTGCTTTTTGTCAGTCATTTTGCCACTTGAATAGTGCTTGATGTCATAATTTCTCTGTTATTTAGATGCATACTTGGGGAGCTGTTCACCAAGAAACCAATATTTCCTGCTGTGCAGGAAATAGGACAACTGGAGCTTATTAGGTGAGAAGGAAAGGTTTGCCCAATTAGATACAAAGGTCGAAAAGCAGATGAAATTAAGTGTCATTTGCAGTTTTTTTTTTTTTGAGTTATGTATTGCATTTCATATCACTCCATTTATGACTAAAATACTGTAGTAATCAATCTTCCCATTGTTATGATGCATCCAGTTCCTTTATTTTATTTCCTAGTGTTGAACATGGATTTTCAGCTTTTAGTAAGACTTATTATTTGTTTCATATCTGTGCTTTTTTCCAGTTTTCAGTGGGACAGTGTTGTTCTTGTTTGTGTACAATCAAAACATCAACATACTGTTCTCACTCCCAAATCTTTGGCTGTTGGGCTACAGTATTAAAATTAAAATACTTTAAATTTAATGGCGATTTCATTATTGTGTGAACTCTGAATTTCACAATCGAACTTATGATTGCATTTTTCACTACTATCAATATTAATAGCTACAAAAAACAGACTGAATTCTGCATGTATTATTTATTTTTTTTTTTCTTTTGGTGTTTATTTAACAGTCGTATCTGTGGCACTCCCATGCCTGCTGTGTGGCCAGATGTGATCCACTTGCCCCATTTTCATACAATCAAGCCAAAGAAGCAATACAGAAGAAGAGTCAAAGAAGAATTTTCCTTGTAAGTTGGCTTTAATGAACAACCCATTCACAGATTTCTTGAGAAACTTGACAAGCCAGCCCTTAATTTTTTGCTTTCTTTCAAAAAGTAAAACAGCATTTGTTCAAACGTTTCACTTTAATATGGTTACAAGAATTCTTTTCAATGATAGGGAAAATTATTTTCCTTTCATATTCCGATTTACAAACACACCAAAAATACATCTGAAAAGGAATGACAACAATAATATTGTAAACATCCCAATGATGTAAAGCCCCGGCTACACGTTCAAACATTGTTATAAAACATTTGTTGGATGAACAATGTTAGAATGTGTAGCATGTATGTTTGATGATGTCTGTTAAACATTATTTTTTTGTTGGAAGAATGTTTTGATTTCGATCAAACATTTTCTCCAACATACAACAAACATTGTCAAAACATGTAGCCATGCTTTCAACAATTTTGTATTGCAAAGACCAATCAGAGTTAAGGGTCCCGTCTCCAATCCAAGAGCCTAATGGCAGAGGTAGAAATTGTTGAAGCCAGAACCCTGAAGCGATGTGTTTCCAACAATGTTATATGCATATAAAACATTGTTAGAAGCATTCTTACAACAATATTGGTACGTGTTCTTCTAACAATGTTACAACGTGTAGCCGGGGCTTCACAGCTTACATATGTCGGGTCTTTAGTTCAACCAAAATTATTGCATTGTTTTTTTGTTATTATTTTCATTCTTTATAGTATGCCAGCAGATGCCTTGGATCTTTTTGATCGCATGTTGACGCTGGATCCATCAAAACGCATCACAGCAGAAGAGTCACTGCAGCATCCTTTTCTGAAGGATGTTGTCTGTGAGAATATCAGCCCTCCAAGGTAAGTAACAAAGGTGCCTATCTTTGGAAGGCTCTACACTTGTTGAACAATTTTGAAATACATTATTTGACTCAGAAAGGTGGCCTCTTTTTTAAGTGATGTGTTCCCAAAAGAGGATGCAGACTTAGAGAGGTGTCTTCTGCAGAGGCTGTCTAGCTTAATGAGATGTCTGTGTTAGAATAATGCCTTCAGTGGGAATGTTTCTTTCTCAGAGGGGTGAGAGTCTACCAGTGTAAAGTGTCTGCTGAGACAGTCTTAACCGACGAAGGGCTAACGCTCGAAATGTCAGCTAATCGAATCCCTGTACGGTGTTCAATTTACATTATCAACTCTGTTGATAAACCAAATTTTCGTGTCTCACTTCCCCACCGACGCAGCACCACAGTTTCTTTAGAAACTAATCCCCTTTATTCATTTTTTAACTGAATTAATTACTGATGCTTTTTATGCTTTATTCAGCTTACCAACATGGCAGGACTGTCATGAGATGTGGTGCAAAAAAAGGAGACGCAAAGGAGAAGGGAAAGTTATAGACGATGGTGGCTCAACTAAGCAAGTGAGAAGAGAATCTGTTGCTGACACCTTGGAACCTTCAAACAGCCTACCAGCACAGGTGCCAACTGGGGGGCAGGAAGAGAGAACATTGGTACCACTTGAGGCGTCAACATTTCTTCGTAGAGAGAGCATTGAGACAGTTGAGATGGAAACAGAAGACTCTGCAGCAAATGCTTATGCTGGTAGAGACGGACACTCCTTCTATGACAGAGAACAGTCAACTCAGTATTCCTACACTGACGAGCACCCAAAAGCAGCTTACTCGCAAGATTCGTACTATCAACGTGACTATCAACGAGAATATGGAGAAGGACCTAGAAACAGTATGTTCAAAACCTCTGGAACTGATTATTCACGCTTGTATTCCAGAGATAACATTGAGGATGGGAGAGGAAGTAGATATTCGCAATCAAGCATGCATTATGAGCAACTTTCTCCACCTGTGGATCAAGCCAAGCAACCATATGCTGACCAGTATAAACATTACAGTTATGCTGATGGCAGCAGAGACAAAGACTACAATGAATCCTCTTCACGCTACAGAGAGGAGTCAGCTTCATACCTTTACAGAGAGCGTTATTCAGAGTCTTTTTCTCAAAAGCGTGAAATTTTTGATTATAGTGACTCACAATACGAGCAATATCCCGTTGCTGCAGAAAACAGACCGTCCAGCTCACCCCGTGCTGTGGAAACTTACCCAAGATGGTAGCAGATATTACATTCCTTGCAAACAGGTCTTCATGAAGGGAAATGCTGAAACATCACACGCATAAAGTTCCAATAAATGTGAACACAGCATATTCTGAATAGCAGTTCATCATAAATATGAAAGACTTGTAAATAGATTGAATTTTATTTTTGAATAGCAGGTCAGAGTGATCTTGTCACTGGAAAGTCACTGTTTTTTCTATCCACCATGTAATGCTTTTACAGGAAGAAACGTTTTTGAAAAGCAAAGCTGTACAATGCAGCAATCACAGTAGGTTGTTTTGATGTCATCTCTGACTTGAATATGACTGTTTTTTTAAGTCAATAAATAAAATATTCTTTGTGAAGGAGGTGTTAGTTGCTTTGTACAAGGTTACCAGTGTATAAATAAAGGTCTATAAAAGCATATTAAATGGAAAAGATGTTGCTGACAAATAGAAAAAACAAATTCTACAATGCCCTGATAGATTTTCTGTTTGCCTTTTGCAACATGACATCCTTGTCTTGTTCTGTAATTATAAGCATTCAAATAACTGTAGTTTGGTGGGCTAGGCTGCTTGCAGGTGGTGGTCTGTGTTGCGTGAGATTCTGGTCGCCATATTGGATGGGTGGAAGCCCAGATCCTCCACAAAATTGTCCAATATGGTGACCGGAATACTACCACAACTGAAATCAGACTACCGCCTGCAAGCAGGCTCTTTGGTGGGCAAGCATGGGTGATGGTCTGTCTTCTCAAATATTTACTCACAAGAGTAAGCAATTGAGAAGATGGCTGAAATTCAGGCTAGGGTAATCAACTGAGAAGGACATTTTTTTGTTTTTCACAACTTTGTGGAGCCCAGTTGCCTGGGTGAGTTTTGTCCCGTGAAGGACTGTTTGATATGACACTGAGTGACGTTTCGGCAATCTTGGCAGGAGTCATCACAGTCGAGTGAGTTGTGTCATGTAAAAACTATGTTCAGGTCAGTTCATTTATTTCACACTACTTACAAAGCAGTTGTATGGCAAAAAAGTACTGGAATTACACATAACGATTACAAAAATATCGTGGACTAAGGTGGAGATTACAGGATGTGTGTGGTGGCCAAAGTAGCAAATGCTTTCAAGTTGGCCACCACCTACTGAAAAATTAGATTGAGCTCAAGATTTCTATCGCGTGATAACTGATGAGGGCACGGCCCAAATCAGCTATCATGCATAGAAATCAAGAGCAAATAATCTAATAATAATTTGTTTTAGTATAAATCTACTAGTCGTTCCAAACTAAACATGTAAATTATCTAAGTCCTCCTCACAGAGACTTCAAAAATGCAAAGAAGCAGCTGCTGACAACCGCGACTCACTATCTATCACAGAATAGATAGTGAGTAGTATAGCCAGTCAGAGAGTGGCATTCGTGATAGACCTCTAGTAGGATTTATAATTTAGAATGAACGGGAAAAAAAAGAGAACTCTGAGCTTTAGTATAAAATGTTTTGGTAGAGCCTGAGACTAGACTATATGGTGTTAAGTCCAAGACTATTGGTGGGGGGGAGGGGGACTCGCATATGAAAGGGGCGGGGATGCTCGTTGGAAATTTTGAATTAAACCCCTAAAGGAGACCGATCTGGGCATGGCCCAAGCTTTTTTTGACCCCTAAAAGAGACCATTTTTAAACACGGAGAAATGAAAAATACAGTGACTTTAAGTAGTTTTGAAAAGCATCGTCATAAATCGTCAGTTTATCATATTCATGCAACCCAAAACGAGACCTTCATGGCTGAATATAATGGCGTTTTGCCCAGAACACCCTAAGGGAGACCAAAATCTGAAATTTACACCCCTAAGCAAGACGACGAGCATCCCCACCCCTTTTATATGTGAGTCCCCTGTCCTCCCCCCCCCCCTGAGCCCCCCTGGGTGGGTGGCCAATAACTTCACAACTTTTATGTTTGGAAGAAGAAGACACCTTGAAAAAGATGAGTATCTACACTTGTGATAGGCCATTCACAGGATGGTGTCAGTCACTGTAACTATCAAATTTCTTTTTTTATTTTCCTCTCTTCAGTGTTGTAATCCCAGTGCAATAACAAAAGCTGTAATTTAAGGGGGTATATGTGAATTTGAGTGAATTTTTAAGGAGTTTAAAGAAGGGATTGAAATGTAAAGGAAAAAATGTTTTGCAACACCATCAGACAGTTGACACCCCCAAAAGGGCACTTCAAGTTGGTGGGAACTGTTTTGGTGTCCATCTACTAATTTCCAATAAATCTTCAATATTTCCTATCTCTTCCGAAATATACAAAAAGATCACCAAAAAAATCACAAAATATCCACAACATAGCTTCATGAAATGAGCATAGGGTTTTTGATTCCTTGAAACATGAATGAGATACTAACATTAAATCCATGTTAACTCTTTCCTCCCAAAGAGTGACTTACAGACTTTACTCTGTCTTATGCCAGACAATTTTACTTGTCAAAGGGAGACCCTTAATAGGTTAAAGGGTAAAACGGTGAAAAAATGATATTCAGATGTACCCCCGCCATAAGTAAGAAAATGACATTAAGTTAAGAGGTACAAGCTGGCTCACATGCAGGGAATTCTCTTTTCCTGGTGTAAATATAGGTGTCAGAATGACCCTGCATGACTTCTCAGTGGTCAGGACAGACGGTTGAGGGCGGGTACCCCTCACTACTAGTCATTTACCACCCTTCCGAAGCCATTTCTTGCATTTAAAACTGAAGTACTTACTTTAAGTTCTGATTAATTACGGTAATTGATTGAAAAAAAATAAAATTAAAATTAGAGGTTAATTAAAATTAACTAAATTGAAATAAGAAAAAAATTAAAACAAAAGCCACTCTGCAAGACATTTAACATATGTTGAAAATTTCCTGACAGAATGGGGTCATTTTCCCAGGAATCCTCACTTCTGATTTAGATGACGCAATGAAAAAAAGTAAACTGTGTGCAAGCAGAGTGAAAAAACCCTGGAGTCATCACTTGCAATCTAAGCTGCTCTTTTGAGGAGCAGGGTTGGCGCAGTGGTGAGAGCGCTTGCCTTACACCAATGTGTCCCAGGTTCGATTCCCGGACTCGGCATCATAAGTAGGCTGAGTTTGTTGGTTCTCTACTCTGCTCCGAGAGGTTTTTCTCCGGGTACTCCGGTTTTCCCCTCTTGCCAAAAACCAACATTTGATTTGATTTGATTTAGCGTTGATTTGATTTAGTCTCCCCAATTAGTAGAGCATCTGTGCTCAGCTAGAAAGATTTGAGACTTAAATAAAGTTGTTATTATTATTATTATTATTATTATTATTATTATTATTATTATTATTATTATTATTATTATAAGACACAAATTTCCCTCTGCTTCATACATTTTGGTATCTGTGTTCGATCAGCATGAGGACCAGGAGATGGACATTTTGAGCAAGCTATCAGTGCATTAAAAGGTTGCAAATTAAATTTTTAGGCACAATCTGAGATTGCATTTAGTTGCCAATTAGCTACACTCAGGTGTTGATCTTGCAAACCACTGCAAAGGTTTAAATGACATACTTAATCGAAGGCAAAATCCAGTCTTGAAGTGTTTTTCTCTGTACTTGACCTGCACCTTAGACTGTGAGCAGCTCTCAACTCTTTATTTTATTGCATGCATTGGATCAAGAGAGTTTTTTTCAAGTATGAAAAAAGTATGACTGCTCACAGTCTAATTTTCATCCCTGAAATCTGTCAGTGATCAACAATCTGCATTCACTACCCCCACTTATGCAAACATGCCCCATTTAGATCTGCGAACACACTGTGTTTTGGCTTACTGGTATCTATAATATGCTCCAACTCAGACGTAGAGAATAAACACTTTTTTTATTTTAATGATGCAAATATCCCTTCACAAATGACTGAATAAACACTTCTTCAAATCATTTGATAGAACTTGAATGGGGATTTCACATCTTATGCACATGTCATCAGCTTCTCCTTGGGGATGACTGCCAGGCTAACCAGGGGGATTGTAAAATCAGTCAAACAAACTTTACGAATATCGCCGGGGTTGGGGAATCTTGCAAGACAAAGTCCTCTGAGTGAAAATCCCCAACATCCTTTACAAACTTGGAATTCCCCCATCCGCTAATCTTTGATTGTAGAGTAATGTTGAGATTTCCCCTACCCTCAGGCAAAGAATCCCATCCACCTTCTTGTATTCCCTCACGTCTCCCGGGTAGCCGATGACATGTGCATTAACCATGATTCTATAGACTTGACATTTTAACAAGTCAACCATACAGATGGTAACCAAATTGCCATTGCAGTAAAATAACATTTTATTGCCAACCAGAAGTTAACTCAAAATAAAGAGAATATTTCATTGTCAAACTTTGAGAAAAACTTAACTGTCTTTACAAGCAAGTTTCAAGTTTGATGTCATTTTCATTTATAACATACCACTCACAGACCATTCACAGACCTAAAGTTCCATGAAAAATTAGAGTCCCGCATCGCGGAACTTTTTATTCAAGTACTTTCCACTATTTACAACCTGTTTACAAACACTTTCCACCTTTTGTGAACACACAAACTACGAACAAATCTTCAGTCTGTAATCTGCCGAGAAATTGTGGTAATTTTAAAGGATTGAATTATTCGAGTACCTAACACTAAACAATTTACCTTGCCAGATTTCAAATGTTTATAACCTGACTAGCCAAGAAATGAGATTGTCTTCAGCTAATTCATGAAACGATCTTCGAAACAATAAATGGCAAAACAATTTACACCATGACAGAATGGATATAGGCACACCTCCATTTCCCAGAGGTAAATAGAATTAAATCATACATATTTATTGACAAATAATCTACAAAATAATACACTTTTTTTTCTTTGGTTTCTTTGGTTTCTTTGCTGGCTTTAAACCGTCTTCCTTGCGAGATTTTATTTCCCTCATAAGGTCAAAGAACACTTTATCAACGTTCGCTTTGGTTTTCGCCGATGTTTCGACGCACTTTACATTCCACTCGTTCGCTTTAGCGAGAGCTTCGTCGGCTGATACTTGCCGCTTGTCTTCTAGATCGGCTTTGTTTCCAACCAGCAGGAAAGGGATGTTTTCGTCGTCTCCCTTTACTCGAAGGATCTGCTCTCTGAATTCCGATGTTGCCTCAAATGACTCCGGCTCAGTGATTGAAAATACGCAAAGAAATCCTTCACCGCTTCGAAAGTAATTATCACGAATTGCTGCATAATCCTCTTGACCTGCTGTGTCCAAAATATCGATCTGACATTCTTCGCCGTCCAACACAACCTTTTTACGATAACTGTCCGCTTTGGTGGGTTCGTAGTCTTCAACAAACTGGAAAAATCAACGTTGAAAATCAGGTCAATGCTGTTGTCGACAAATCCCGATGGTACCTGCATCGCTCTCTAACAAAACGGCATTCAAGGCTCGTTCTTTAAATACTGATTTTTAGATTTTCCTGGTAATGCTACGTATAAGCTTAAGCTGAATTAAATGGTCAAATGTGTTTGGAAAACCTGAATATTCTTATTAAGCATCTTTATGATTTACCAACCTCGTCATACATGAATTGTAAAGTTAGCGCCGACTTTCCAACACCTCCACTTCCAACCATTATCACTTTATGCAAGCCCAGCTGCTTTTCCTTGGTATTCGCCATCTTGGCAATCTTGTCCACCACTTAAATTTGCCTAAATTGTCTAGAACATGTACCGATCAAGAACTTTATTTCCACCTCACGCAGCTGACAGCATCAACACCCTTACTACTCCGTATTGAGCAACCGCGCCTACTATTTGTATGCGAGCCATCGTAGTGGGGAGTGAAATCTAATCACGTGATTATGATATCAACTCTATTTTTAGTATCTCACAAGGACCACCAATAAATAAGGAAACGCGGAAATTTTGGTGCCGGAAATTTCTTACAGCGGCGTCAAAAAGAATAAACATTGATCAAAAACCATCAAAACGTCTTCACAGGTCTGATTCTCCTGGTTACAGCTAAATCCCATATTCTCAGGCAATTTTGACCAATTAAAAAAAATGAAGGTAATAATTTTCCCCTCCCGGTTGGGGCTTTTAGGGATAATCATACAAACATAGTACAGAAACAAATATTTCAAATGTAACATAATAAGTTAAGATACAAAATAGCATTTAAACTGGTAAAATTTCAAAAATTATGATGTTGTAGTGAGTGATATTCTAAAGTTAAAATACCAGAAGCTTGAAAGACCCACAAAAAAAATGGAACTGCCTAAATTATGTATGTTTGTAGTGAATGATTTTCTAAAATTACATTATACCAGAAGATTAAAATACCCACAACAAAAATGGAACTGAGAATACATCCATAAATTAAAGTCATACCGGGGTAAATTTGATTTAAAATCATTGGCTTGACTAAGTACCGATAAGCCAGAAAATAAAGCTCATGTGAAGCATCATTCCTATTAATAGAAATACACTGTAGCGGGGATTTTACCTCCGAAGGTGTTTCCATTTCTCTTCGCAGGAGGGACTAGTTTGATATAGTTACACACTCGTTTTGGAAAGAATGCACATTTAAACACATTTAATTTGTCTTTTGGAAAGCAGCAACAGCCAAACCTCTCCAATTTAAAATTTATGGATAAACAGTTGCTTAATTGTGACTTATTGTACTCATGAAATAAAATTGAAATAAATTTTATCTAAGGGCTAAAATGTTGGAACTATAAAGCCAAATTGAAAAAAGTCTAACACCAAGATAACAATTCAGTATCAGTCAGGCAAACATTTTATTCAATTCATGATTCCACCATAAATAATTGAAAAAGAGTCCACTAATTTTTATCCCCCTGAAGATGATAAATTGCAAATTTCAAACCAAAAGAAGGCCTTTCATTTCCCTGTCACTGATATCCTAAAATAGCCAGCCCCCTGGGAATTTGCTGCAGTGGAGGAACCACATAAAAGGAATTGACCATAAAGTGTTTATTGCACACTGGTATATTATACGTCTACTATTAAGTAACCATTCACTTGTTTGATATTTACATATAAGGGGGCACAAGGAGAAATATTGAAGGGATAATTCTTCTACTGCACCATGTTTAAGCCATTGGAACATATTCACTGAGCATTATTTCCTGCAACAACGCATGACCTCACCAGGCTGTAAATTTAACTCAACTCAGCAGCCATTCTTTCCTCCAGTTCTCTCAAAATGTTGTCTCATTCAAACAGCCACTTTAAAGGATCTTCAATTCCAATATTTTGACCAACAATCATTCAACTTTCATTTTTAAAATTGATGTTCATCAAATGTTTTTAAACTATTTAATAATGCAAGATAGCTAGAATTGAGATGAAGAAAGTTTCCTTTGTTGTCACCTAGAAATCAAAGACAACTTGAATGTACACTGGCACTGGGACATTTAATAAAGATAAACAATTATGATTTGGAACCAACAAAATTACACAATTATGGAAGTGTTGAATCTCCAACAATGGAAAAAAAACTCTGCTGAAATAAACAGTAGATGAGATTTGACAAGAAGTTCAAGAGTTCTAGCCATCTTTCAACAAACGTTTAGCTTTATCTAACAGATCATCTTCACTAGCAGTGAAATAACTGTCTTTCCACAGTTCCTTGAGTTTTCCCAGTATCTTGCCAAACTCTGGCCCAGGTTTGAAACCCAGCTTTTTTAAGTGTCCTCCCGTAATGGGAAAGACAGGAATGGACCACATGCTGATTTCCTCTGCAAGTTCATGACGTCCTTGATAATGCAACAGCTCTACAACATGGGTCTTTACAAGATTCTTTGTCTGTGCATTTGGTGCTGAGACTACCATGTCCTGGTAAGGCTTTAGGAGGTGCTCATGCTGCTTGGGTGTCCTGTGTTCCGTGGTAAATTTTCCAAGGGCTTTTTCAGCATTGGACAGCTTCCATTGCTCGGTTAGTTTTTCAGCCTCCTCTTTGGTGTTGACAAGGGAACACAGGAGTGTTTCTGGGTGCAGAGGATGGACTCTATGTTCATTCCATGCCCTTGTCATCTCTTGCATGCTTTCTTCGGAATAATCAGGGAGGCCTGAAAACATAAGCAAACATAAACATTAGCAAAGTTCAAGAGTATTGAAGATAAAAGCGGATCGGTTCTGAGCACTACTCTATCACATTTATTTAAATATTCTGTTATTTTTCTATACAATGTAAAATTATCTCAAGGGGGAGGGGAGAAGGCTGTAGTTTTTCCCCTCCTGTTGGCACTAGTGATACGATTTGGTTTCTAATTAAAAAAATTGGTTTCTCGATTCCAGACCTCTCATGTAAAATTATGGCAACAGTTCCAGAGCTCTCAAGAGCCCCACAAAATGATAGTCTCACACTGCAGACAAAGAAGGAATAACTTTTAAAGTTGATTTTTTTTCTTGATCTACATGTACATCGAGACAAGGGCTCCATTTAATTTAGTGGGTACTTAAGGCTATATATTTTGACTGATACATAAGGGTTTCATGAATCTTGAAAACCCTAACATCAACACACATCTCTGTTACAGCTGATTGTAATGAAAATGTGACCTTGTTGGTGGTAGTGCTTGGGCCATTGTGCTCCTAAAGGTGGTATATTGCGCTGCTAACACTGCTCCCAATTTTGTAGAATTGTGCCAAAAAAATATGCCAAAGTTTCCAAATAATTTAGATGCTAAAAATTGTGAATCCTACCCTAGACTGATGCTGGCTGATGCCATATAGGTTTTGCTCAACAGTTGTCGACTGTGTATACAGAAAAAGGTCTAGTTACTAGGAAAGTGAGCAAAACATACTTCCAGTTGTTTTCAGGGCTACTGCATAAGTAGCATAACTCCATTTCCATTTTCCAACTCAAATTGCAAATAATTGTTATTATTCTAACTAAGGCACTAAAAAACAATTGAAATAATTTCAATTATAGCAATTATTGCTATTGGCTTTAAAATAGGAAAAAACTTCTGATTATGCTCAAGCAGTGTTCTTTTGAACTATCAGTACACGCTCATTTGTTCCAATTATGCCAAAAATCATGCTAGCCAATGGGCCAAACCCTAGTTGGTGACTTGCTGACAGGTTTAAACGCAAGATGTGCAATGGTCTTAACAATATGTCTACCAGCTCCACTGGTCACCTTTTGCCACTCTGTAATGCACCTATCAATGGTTTGCCCCAGGATGGGGGGGGGGCGGGCAACCCCAGGGGAATTTGAAATTTTCAGGTCTTGAAATGTCAATTTCCCTACCCCTGGGTCTCCAATGAGAGTCAAATTCCCACCCCCTCCAGGCCCTCTCCACTTTCCAAGATGGCGACAGAGTCAAATTTCCCACCCAGGGGATCGCTGTGGACGTCAAAATCCCTACCCAGGTAGAGCCTCACAAAGTCAAATTCCCGTGGGTTGCCCGCTCCCCCCATCCTGGGGCAAACCATTGATAGGTGCATAATGCAGTTGTTACCTTATTTTGCTTGGTTGGCCTGTATAACAAACCACAGATTTACCAACTAACTTTCCCAAAGTAACTCACCTACGAACTGAGAAACATTCAGCTCATACATTCTGTATACAAGACTTGGTGTGTAATTTCCAGTTAAGATTTTGGAGACTTCCATCCATATGCGCTCCACGGCAATCTTCTTCAGTCCCTCAGCACATTCCTTAATGACATTCAAAGTTTTCTCATCATGATTGTCTTCTTCCGAAGCTATTCTACCATAAAAACGAAAATACCGCAAGATTCTCAAGTAATCCTCTTCTATACGCAACTTTGGGTCACCTACAAACTTAATGCGACGGTTATATAAATCCTCTCGACCGCCAAAATAGTCATACAGAGTACCATCAAGACCCATACTCATAGCGTTGAAAGTCAAATCACGTCTCTCCGCGTCCAACTTCCAGTCATTTGTAAATAGAACTTTAGCGTGTCTTCCATCCGTTTCAGCGTCAATCCGCAGAGTAGTTACCTCGAAATTGCGTTTGTTAACATGTACTGTGAGTGTGCCATGCTGTAGACCTGTCTCAATATAATGTATGTCACTCTTTTTAAACATTTCGATCATTTCTAGTGGTGTTGCATTCGTTCCCAAGTCTACATCTTTTGGTTCGATTCCCAGAAGAATGTCACGAACCGCTCCTCCAACTATTCTGAGATCATATCCTTGCTGTTCAAATGGAGCAGCCACCGCGAAAAGTTCTGGAGTCAGAATACTGTTGAACTCGGGGGTGTCCAATTTGTCAACTCCACTAGACGACATATTCCTGCACAATTTCTGGGAAATATACCTCGGAATTAGTGACACGTCCTTAATCCTCGATCTTCCTAAAAGGAGCAGGCAGAGAAATGACGGTTTCGACGCATGTAATACCATAAAGCTGTCAGTGGCAGAAGTACATTGGTTCCGCGTGGTCCCCCATTTTGTAAGACCGCTGATTTTTGAACGCATCGTTGTGTAAGGTACTTGAACAATCCCTATTTTGTTTTGAGGGGTGGTGGTGGTGGTGGGGGTGTGGCTTTTCAGACATAGACAGACTGACAGAAGACAATGTGGTGACTGGCAAATTCTAATAACCACCCACAATTCTTCTCCATGAAGAGTTTCGCTACTCAAAAAAAATCCCATCCACATTTTAAGAAACTGAAGCCTGAGCAAGCTAATAGAAATCACTTTTTCTTTTCTTTTTACATCCACAAAACAATTATAACGCTAACCAAAATATTGCACAAAACTATTATACGTTACAAAGCAATCTCTACATATGAAGTCTAACGAGAGCCACAAGCTAGTGTTGATCAAAATGTAACAGAAAACCTAACGAAAAGGTTTCCATCCACATGATTTTGAGTGTTGCTTACGAGCGGAAATGAGAGCAAAATTGTTTGAATAGCAGAGTTATTCTAATTAAGCTCAAATATCAATGATCGACTTAAATGATGTTAATGTAAACATTTTCATTCCATAGCCAGCCCCCTTCTCACTCAATTTGATCGGAAAAGTAGTAATATATAAACTAAAGGCTCGCAAACATGTTGCAGCCTGCTACTATATGAACCCCTTTGATACCTAAACAAAGTTACCTATTTTGTTAATTAGAGTTTTTCTGTCTCAGTTTAAAGCATTTGTGCTTTTAGGAAAAAGTGCATATGCAATAATAAACATACATGTAATCACTTTACGGGTACGTGGACATGTGCTCAACTTGTGCACATGCACATTTCTATGTCAAAGAGATTTAATTTCTTATGTCTACAACATTTTTTGAATAGTTCGGCGTATTTCTCGAAATATCATGCTGCACTCTAAGGCCAAAATAAGTAGAGAGGAATTGTGACAAAGACGAATTAGGCCCCAATATGAGTTCAGAGCCTCGATAAATCCTCGGTGGTGAGTTCAATGTCTTCACCAGCGCTTCACGGTCAAAACTCGTAGGAGAGAATCTGCAAACAAGGCGAGCTGTCATGACAACACACCACAGCATTGCCTTGACTGTTTATTCCAATGCTGATGGGGGCTTTATCTAAAGTTATCTTTCCAACAAACGATCCATCCCATGACTTATATGCATGGATGCTATCAGTTCCCGGGTCTGCAATCAGAATATTTCCAGAGCTCTTTTCAATAACGATTCCTCGTGGGCATTCCAAATCCTCGCCAATTTCACGACGATAGGCGCCTGTTGTGTCGAACACTTTGATAGTTCCATCATCTCGATCGCAAACGAAGAATTCGTTGTTGTGGAACACCGCCTTTCTGGGACAAGCAAGGTGTCCTTTGCCAAAAACGAGGTTCTTGTTTTGCTGGGCACGCCCACTGCGAACATCGATCGCCATCACGCAACTCTCGTCCAGGGCTTCTGAGGTGACAATTAGGCGACCATCGGACGTGGGGGTGGCACTGGAAAAGTTAACCTTGGAGACTTGGTTGTGTATACTTTGATAGTTTTGATAAAACATAGAGTAAAACCTGCCAGTGAGACGGTGATAGGCCAAGAGGCGGTTGTGGGAGCGATTCACAACGATCACGCCATCAAGGTATTTGTCGAGTACGAAAGCTGCGTCGTACAAATCGCCAAATTTCACGCTGAACGATCGCAGATAGTTTCCGCTCTCTGTTAACATATGCACTCGATTGGACTCGTCGTCAAGAACAGCCATCTCAGCTTTGTCAACTGAAACTGCGACAGTGTAAGGGTTGAATGATGTTTCACCAATATCGTCGACAGTAATGGTTTTCACCACTGTTACCTTCCCTTGATGCTTGGTCAGTGAGTTTGCTTCATTTTCTTTTGCCACTTTTCCGAACCACTCCTTCTTCAAGCATTGTTCTAGGTCTTCGTTTGGAAGGAAATCCAAATCGAAACCACGAGCACCTTTCAAAGGGTTAACCTCGAAACGGTAGCTCGTTTCCAACGTCTTCAGGATAGCATCTTTAGACTGTAACATCTTGGAACTGTTAGGCTCGCAGAGAACTTCTTCTGCTTGTTTCACGGAAAGCTCCAACTTGCTGAGCAAGCAATTCACTTCATGAATAGGATCTCTAGCTGCTAAGGTTTTCACGTAATTGTTCACTTTTGCAATCATCGTCTCTTCCTGCGACTTGATTACCTTCTCAAGAAAGCGTGCCTTTTCTTCGATGCGACGCTTCAGTTTCTCCCCTTTCGCTGGAGCATCTTCCAAAGCGACCGGCTCATGGCCAGACATTTTAGACTTTTGTAAAGCCTCTATCTTTTCCTTGCTTCTTCCCAAAGCTTTCGTAATTTCTTGTTGAGCTCGGGGCACGGATGCTCGCTCCAACATACGCACGATTAATGTATTAGTTGGTATTTTAGCGATTCCACCACTCGGAATATAGGCCTCTCCTC
Organism: Pachyseris speciosa; assembly: GCA_016490735.1. Classification (NCBI taxonomy): domain Eukaryota; kingdom Metazoa; phylum Cnidaria; class Anthozoa; order Scleractinia; family Pachyseridae; genus Pachyseris; species Pachyseris speciosa. The sequence continues at coordinate 1,803,988 of JAEMWC010000024.1, forward strand.
GACATATAGGACAATCAATGAACCCGCATTTAGATCTTGGCTGCAAGCGGACGATGTCCTCTAAGCAGCTTTTACAGACGTTATGGGCGCAGCCTGGAAGACATTTAGGCTCCTTAAAATCTTCAAAGCAGACCGGACAAGATAACTCGTCCATGAAGGCATCGTGAACGGGAAAGGACGCCATCCGAGCGCTTTGATCGTTGCTGAAATGAGCAACAGTATCAACCGACTTATCACTGAATGCTACGAGGTTGATTAATTCTTTGGTACCGGATTTTATGCGAAATTATCGCCCATTCTTTCGCCTTTTGTCAAATGAACATTCCTTAATCCGATTGGTTAATTCCCGATAGACGGTCCAAATTTAGGAAAAAATGTGCTGAAGTATATTACTTAGCATACCAATCAGAAATCACGCGCAAATGAAACAAAGATAATTTCGTGAACGCTTAAATCAGAGATGAGAACGGTGCGCTGAAGGATGAATATGAAAAATTTGCCACATATTTTCTGTTTCTGCTGATCCTTGTTTGTTTGTTTGTCTGTTTCAACAAAACGTGTGAACAAGCATTCTTTGCGTGCCACTTTACACTGAATGTTCACGTTAACCGGACAATGTGTCACCCTTATATGTGCAGATAAATCCCAACGTAATTAGACCTACATGTACAGGGTTCCGCCCGATATTTCCGAAGAAACATTTTCTGCGGTAACGTCTTTTAAATTACAACAGGCCGAACACCTGTTTGATTCAGGTGTTATGAAGATGTCTGCATTTTGGTAATACGTCTTGATGGAACCTCGGTTTCACGAAGTGCCAAGAAAGAGACTGGGGAAATTGGTTCGTTATATATCGAAAACCTCGTTCTCCCTGTCAGCAGTCTAATGTGTTCAATGAAGTTCCCCTTATTTACAGTGTTGGAAAGTCTTGCCGTTTGCTTGGTCTCTGACGATAAGTTTATTTCCAAGCTAAAGTAATTGATTTGGTACCAGGAACTCTCCTTGTCCAACCGAACACTGGGCCTGGACACAACAAGAGTTCCGACGGCCGACTCGGTTAGGTGATTAGGGGGAGTTCCCTTCATTTCACTCGTTCCCCTATTTGTTTCTGCTATTGTGGTGCCTTGGTTTGTGTTTTCACTGAAGATGAAAAGTAAACAAAAACGACTTTTGTTCTCAAGAAATAAATGAACTTATTGCTTGAAGCGTGCAATAACGACACTTTCCGTGTCGTATTTCTATATTTTCTTGTTTTTGAGCAACGCCTAGCCTCGCAGACGTTCTTAGGGATTCGTCACGTATATTCCTCACCCACGAGCTCGTGGGTGAGGAATGCGTGACGAATCCCTAAGAACGTCCCTAAGAACGTCTGCGTGGGAGGCTAAGCAACGCCTGGATCAGATTGCATAATCTGTAACCACCAAGCGATCCTATGTAATATCTGCACTGTTAATACCTTGCCAGCTAGGCCGCCATGCAGGTAGCGAAACAATGTTGCTAGAAAATACCGCTTTTGACCTTCTTCAAATATCATAAATGCTTGCGCCGATTTGGCTGGCTGTACAAAAAACAGCGAAAACAACCACAAAAGATAACAGTATGGAATGAATCCGAATTTCGCAATTTCTTAAAACAAAAACAAAACAGAGAAAAAATCTTCGTTAACGTGTCTAAAAGCGAATTTTCGCCTTCTTGTCTAATATTTACCAAAAAAGTACCTTAATAGGTACCGTAACTTTTTTCCAAACAGTTCTAATCACTTCATTTTCTACGACTATAGGAAATCTGTCAGCGCTCTTCAGTCTCCAATGCCATCCATCGAGCTACATATTAATTATTATAAAGCAGCACAAATTATCCTAAATGAGTGTTTCAACCTTAGGCTATAGAGAAATGCTTCCGTGACTCTGGACTGCACGAAATAGCTTCATCATTGTTCCGTCACCAGGGCTATTTGTTTCCCATCCAATCAGCATCGTCTTCGAATGGTGGAAAGTTGGCAAGTAAAGTAAAGTAAGTAAAATCCTGTATTTAAAACACGATTATCGTTTAAGCACTACATGCCAGAGGGGTCGTGTATCCTGTTGTTGATCTGGTTGTTGATCTGGGTAATATCTTTCGGATTATCTTTTCACAAAGGCGGTTGTCAAAAATTTCGGGGCTGAAATTGATTTAGTATTATTACGATATTCTTGCCATGAGCAACATTTCAGAAAAGGCAAAGCTTCTGATTTTGTCAGTAAAAAAAGTTTTAGTGGCAATAACAACAACTCACACAGCACCAAATTATACTTTTTTATTATCCTTCGAGGTGGCCTCTCCTATAAGCCTTGTGGTTTCCTGAGGTCTCCTCGCCACTAACTTAAGTGTATTATTTTTAAACATTGTGAAAATGGCAAATAAATAAATAAATGAATGAATGAATGAATGAATTGAAAAGGAGCTATCGCTGCACAAAGAAGAACTTTCGGTCCGATTCGAGGGACTGGGTTTAGCGATCAATTCTGAGGAAAGTGACCTTCTTCATCTTTGATAAGCCATTTTCACGATGGCGTTAACTACAACAATCGGTATTCATTTCGTTTTGCTGCCGTAGGTAAATTGTGTAATCCGAATGAGGTGCTCCCTTCCAAAAAAATTAGAGGGGTGCATAAGTTCTGGGAATTAAGGAGGCTGGCTTCGGTATCTTTCGGTTACTAATACTGAGAGTGATATCTGGATACGATATTGCCAGGCGCCAAATCCAAGTGTTATTGGCGTTTATAACGTGAGCTGAATGCACAATCCTATTGACCACTTAAAAATTCGAGCACTAACACAATATCATGTACGACTCGTTGCCGGATTGAACGATCAATTCTTGCTGTATCACAGAGCCAGCTTGGACAAAGTGTCAGGTCTTGTCAGGGGCTGTTTCAACAGGCAGACCAGGAAGGGGAAAAGGGAAAAAATACCAAAGCCACGCACAACATGTTCATTCCTTCAGAAAGTTGAACTGGAGAATGAGTTTCTCTGCACGCCATATCCTACAGCGGGAGTGCGGGCTCAGTTGGCTGTCAAACTTCGCGGTGCACGTGAAGGCACTTGCTACACTGAGTCAGTAGGTTCTTTCAAACGTAAAGTTACGCAAAACAAATTCGATTCTGAGACGATATTTCTACCGGGCTTTGGTTGGTTGGGAAAAAGTACCCAATAAAAATATTTATTAAAATAAATGTTTATTAACTTTTATTCTTACACAAAGGTTAGGGCATAGAGTATCAAATGACTTAGCCAATACTCCTAAGATCTTTGCTCAGGCTCAGTTCACACGTATCCGGATATTTTGGAAAACAGAGATTTTTTTCCCTCCGTTTTCGCCTTTCGTTTACACGTAAACGGCGTTTTCGGGCAGCAGAAACGGAAATTTTCGAAAGCGGTGTCAAGGGAAAATTTTTGAAAACGGCGGCTTACTGTCTTCGTGTGGACGGACGAAAACGGAGGTTTTCGAATACGATGATGTCATAGATCGAGTCCAGACTGTCCCGGTCTGCATTCCCCATACCCTGTAAGGGAAGCTACCATTAACGAGTGAACGAGTGAAAACGACTCGAATACGCTATGAGTGGACGTGTATTATTTAGAACACGAAGAAAAAAATCTGTTTTCAATAATACCCGGATACTTATGCACATGTCATCGGCTTCCCCGTGGGGTCGACCCCCGGGCCAACCAGGGGGATTGTAGAATCAGTCAAGCAAACTTGAGGAATTTCCCTGGGGGGTCAGGGAATCTCTCAAGACAAAGTCCCCTGGGTGAGGTGTCTCTCACCTGAAAATCCCTGGGTCATCCTTTTCAAACTTGTGAATTCTCCCACCCCCTAATCTTTGATCGTAAAACAATGTCAAGATTTTCCCCTATCCTCGGGCAAAGAATCCCATCCATCTCCTTGTATTCCCCACATATCTCCCTGGTAGGCCCGGGGGTCGACCCCACGGGGAAGCCGATGACATGTGCATTACGTGTGGATGGGGCCTCAGTATCTCACAAGGAACGAACGCGAAAACTAAGGAGGCAGAGAAAATTATTTGAGATTAGATGTTAAAAGTATTAAATTAGGGCAAGAAATCTTCTCTTGATTAGGGTCTGTATTTGTGTTTTTCGTGGGGCCAAACCTTGTAAATTCCTGAGATCTCAAACACGAAAGCGAGGTTTCGTAAACAATGGAAAATACTAAATAGCAAGGACCACCCTCCCTGTCCCCCTCATCCTACACGAGGCCGATACGACACAAAAACTGACCTAATGAGATCAGGACTGTAATGAGATGGCAGGGAGCCTCTTGGAGTGTCGGTTACGTTACACATGAGGAAAACAAGCAAAGGAGGAGGTCTTGAAAAAGCACTTCAGGGCGCCACCGTTGACCATTGCATTGAGCTGATTATAGAGTTCAAATCTTGAAGTTTCCCTTGCCTAGGAGAGGAATCGGAAAGCTTAAGAAAAATGTTTAAACTTGCCATATAAATAGCCGTCACGGATCGATAATTTTCTATAACAAGATCCATACCAAGTTACACTTGAAATTTCATTCTTTATTAAAAGACCTTTACAGTCTCATTGCCTTAATTTAATGCAGTACAAAACTGTCATATGAAAAACACTATATTCTGTTTTTCTTGCAATAAAAGGCAAGTCCGTTTAAACTACGCGTCGGTAATATTATTGCGACTTAAAGTTCTTTAAATCACTTTGCCTTTACGTACATTTTTTTTGCGTACATGACAGCAACAACAACAAAACGTTTTAGAATCCTCTGCAGCAAAGCGACCAGGTCAGGCAATGGAACGGACCTTGCAGATTAGGTTCTGTACCCGATGACGAACACCTCGCTCCAATCTTGAACCTTTTCTGTCTTCCCTGCAATGCTTTCCTTGCCATCTGAGTGGATCAACTTTACTTTTAGTTTGCCTTCTCCAACGGGGAGCCATATGTTTGCAGAGTTGACTGCCATCACTCCTTGTCCCATTGCCACGTTCATGTATTGCGTGAATTCCTTTCCTTCTTGGGACGTGGAAATCTCGTAGTATCCTCTCTGAAAATCGCCGTCTGATCTGGTGGTGACAAAGGTGTACAGCAATACTTCTTTCGCTTCAGCTGGGATTTTGCCGTCTAACTTAAAGTCATAAGATTTCAACTCATCGTTGAACTCCGGCAAAGCGCCCATCGAAACCTTCATTGGTTCATAAGCTGCCATGGTCAAATTGAGTAAGCTGTGCTCGCAGAAACTGTGCTTCAACAACTCTCCAACGAACTTGTTTACGAACAAGGGCGGTGTCGGATTTATATCGACTCCAAAACGTCATTTATTACTCAGTATCCAATGAAATACCTTGAATGCGAAAGTGAAGTGTTCTGTATTTCAAGAGATGACCATGATCAAGATAACATTTCGTAATCCTATTTTTGTAAGGCACTAATTGCGGGACAAGAGACGACATGTTTTTCATTGTCTCGACGCACGGGGAACTGAGCACGTACCGTACCAAGAGTTTACAAAAATGGACAGGTAGCATTCCATTTTGTGTTTCACTTTATCGTTTATGATGAGTGTATTTCGTTACACAACTGGAACAAATGTGTTTATGCTGTTACGCCCGGGCTGTTACGTAACGCAACACATGTTCACAGCTCTTCGATGTGAATTCTCACGCCGTAAACATTGCGACGGATACTTGATAGGTGTACGTATGTTTTGAACTTAAAATCAAAAGAACAACAGCAAATCTTTCGCAATTACATTCACCCTATTCATTTCGTGACCTCCAAGTGTTTTTAAGACTTGGACAATCCGTGATTTTAGACGACCCTAAGAGACCTAAAAGATTACAATGGGAAAGCAGCCAACGCTTGTTTTGCAGCTGTTAACTGTAAAATCTTGGTTCCAAAGGATTGTTCAGGAGTGGAAATCTACCGCACTGACAGTCAATCGCATCTGGGAAGTAATCTACTGTGCAAAATAATAATATAACACGCATACATGTATCAGTTCTCACAAGGGACTCCTTATACATTAATCTCATCTGAGCGTTTGGTCCAAAGAACAGTTACAGGCTGCATCGGGTTTTGCTTAAATTAAGCTGCGCGCGGGCAGAACTGGTATATTTTTAAGCAGTTGGAAGATTGTTTGAGATAAAGATCGGTAGTGATATTGAGCCTTACAGTAATTTTTTTTCGGCCTCCTCAAAGTAAATGCTACTAGTTGAAGTCGTGACGACTTCTGTCTTTGCAGCAACACGTTCTGGAGCAAGTTCAAAACGTATCTTGTGTAATCCGCTGAAATTTGATCACTTCTACTCGCGATAAACAACACGTATTCGACAATTTCTTTTCACGATAAACACAAAACGTGAAAAACTGTATCTGCTTTTGTCTTGCATTTGTTGTTTTAAAGCGAAGGAAGAGAGTTAAACCTAATATACTTGTATGTACAGCAGCAGGAAAAAGATGCCCACGCCCTTTTTGCGAGTGACCTCTCGATGCTCACCCCCTTTAAAAGACGGTGTCTTCGTTGTTCAGTCTGCAGTGGGTTGAACGTAAAAAAAACAAACAAACAAGAAAGAAATTTCAAACCTCCCTACGTGGTTTCAGTAACCATGTAAGCTCGTGAACAAAGAATATTATATTAACGTGTCTTCCCAAACATTTCAGGACAACGCATTCCTTTCAGTTGGTTTACTACATGGGTGTTGTCCTGTACGCAGACAGACAGACAAACAGACAGCCAGCCTTTATTTTAGCACGATAAAAAAATTGAAGCTTAACAGCTTGTGGGGTCGTGCGAATAAAATCAAAAACATCTAAAAATTAAAATGAACATTATACAAACTAGATACATAATAAAATCATTCAACTAAAACTTAATTGTTAGTTAGCCAGCGCCAGTCGCGCGTGTCTTTCGCCCGCCCCACAACCCATCGCCGAAATTCGAGACTACTCGCAGTCTAGTATTTACATGCACGGCTTTCAAAATGAAATGAGCTCAGAGTTTGCGCTTTTCCGATCACAACTGAATTTGTAGAACTATCATTCCATCTGGCACTTTTCAAATTCCTAAAGAATTGCGTATTGAGCGTTTTCACATGACGTAACGGCGGCCATGTTGGTGTTCCAAAACAAAGAAACGACTAAACCACTGGGAATTGCACTCTATTTTTATGCAAATGCTTTCTTTTGTTTCAGTAAACAAATATGGCGTTTAATCACGTGAGTGAAAACGCTCTATACGTCGTTGTCAACTCAGTTGTTTATGACAAAGACAACTAAAATGGAAAACCAACCAAGCCTTTTATGTCTTTGACAATAAATAATATTAATTTGTCAAATGAGTGGCAGATTAACAAAAACCAGTCTATCATTCAAATGAGTTCCAAATGAAAAACAGTTCCCTCCTCCACCAAGGACCATAATGCCTTGCGAACCCTCCCAGCAGACACTGCGGTGATTGTGAAGCATCAAAGGCATAGAAGGGGCTCTGCAGGCCTGTCACAAGAATAAACAAACAAAGATATTCCACAAATCACATTTCTCTAAATTATGACTATACGACTTGTTAAACGCTAAGGACGATTTACCAGTCGTTACTGTACAACCATCGCAACGGCATGTAGATCTATTCATCGCATCTTAGCCGGCGCTTGAGACAAGGGGGGTCTCTATTTCTGCGCCCCCAAGGGTTGTGGTTGGGTTAAGTCCTCAGTGAAGTTGATGAAAGTCATTTCTCTGTGGTACTACTTATTATGGCGATTAAGATGATTCCAACTTTCGAGTCTATGAATGAAATCCTTCTGTGGGCCCATTCGAGTTAGAAATGCTGGCAGAACTTTCTTGTGGTGCTTTCTGTTGTGTTGTTTAAAGTCCTCCAATTTTTTGAGCCTCTGTGTGAAATCCTAAAGTGTGCGCAAATGGAGCTCCTTTTCTTCGCACTCCGGGGTCGACTTTCATGCATTCGGTTAATAGGGACCTTAAGCAACGAGGACGGCAGCGGCAACGAGAACGCCACAAAACAATGAGTTTAATTAGCAAAAACAAGCGTTCTGCACGTGCGTTTTGCATTTTGGTACTTTTCTTTGCCGACCTCTGCAAAACAACAACGTGAAATGCGCAAATTTTATGTTTTCTCGAGAACGTGACAGCATGACGGCAAATTTTTCTTTCTTTTTCCTTTTTTTGACGTCGTTCATGGTAATTTAGTCCTGAACAGATCGCCTGCATTTTTCACGTTAAACTGAAAATTTGAATAATCGTGAAAAAGTTACAGAAACGAGTTATGTTTTGAAATGACGTTTTCGTTGCCATCGCCGTCGTCATTGCTTAAGCTCCCTATAAAAGAGACTGACCGGTGGAATAAATGACTTCCAAGCTAAAGACTTGAGATCAAGAATAACTATTCCAGGTGGATGGGAAGAGTTTGGCATGACTCCACCAACGAGTATAAGCTGGTCATTAACAACATGTGCTGTATGTGAATATCTGAA
>JAEMWC010000024.1:1817500-1880000 GCA_016490735.1 Pachyseris speciosa
AAGACACAAAACAGTTGAAATTAGGTTCCCATAAGAGAAACAAACAGAACAACAACAACAAGAAAAACAAACAGCGCGCACTCACATCTTTATTCCAAAGGCGTCACTTGGGTTGACCTGTGTTGAAATACGACAGTCATGTAAAATTTTACAAGGCTTTGTTTGCGGTGCTTTCCAGTTTTGTAGGCAAAAAGGAAAGTGTCAGCAGTCATCGTTACAGTCCCCTCTCGCGATGGGTATAAGTTCACAAGTGAGTCCCAAGTAAAATGCTCTGCACTGAAAGCTTCAGGGCTTAGAAATCATTGATTCGATTTCAATTCAATTCCAATATGTTTCGGAAATCGTGAAAAAAGAGCCACTTAAATTACTTCATTTGTACCCAGATAGCGCTGAGTCATAGCGGGGATCCCATTGAACCTTCACCGTTTTAGTTTCTAATTGAAGGGTCTTATGCAAAACTGCATGTATCATAAGTGACGATTTGGGGTGAACGTGTTTTTGGTTCGTGTTTTGTCGAAAACTAAGCGCAAAACAGCGAAAAAAATACAAGGCAATGTTTACCACACGGAAACAAGCCAGTACGCGAGAAATCAGCTATTTTTTGAGCAAACTTAAAAAAGTCACCAAAATCGCCACTTACGATAGTTTTGCATAAAACCCCTCAATTGCAACTTACTGCACACTACTTCCTAACTTCAAGGGAAATTTTGACTTATACAACGAGTAATATTTTGATGAAAGCAAGATTACTACTTTTCCCACCTGCTCGAACATAACAAACATTGCAGACATGAAGAAGCATGCTGCCCATCCAATGATGTCAGTGGAACTAGATGTAGGAATACACGAAAAGCAAAGTTAATTTAGAGCTATTTATTGAACACTAAACTGTACAAGCTGTTACAGCTACTTTTCAGAAGAAATCGCATTGACTCCAATTATGGAGAACGAGAAAAAAACGTTTGCAACTAGGGTCAAGTGTAGGACAACACATACACAGTATGAAATGTTGGAAGGCATGCAGCCAATACCAAGTAAGGAAAACCATACTGATGTTGTCAAGTGTGGCAAAATGTGTACGGCCAGTGCTAACATAATGTACAACACAGAAAGACATGCCAGTCCAAACAGATTGGGTATGACACCTGACTGGTTAAAAAACTGTTTGGCTACTTAATCTAATTTATCGATCATACCTAATCTATTTAAACTACACTTACTTCTCAGCTGGTTACAGAGTTCAGTCCTTTTCAATAAACACAAATCCAGTGAAACCCACACACACACTGTGCATAAATTATTTTCAATACTGATATTTACTGTTTAGTGATTTATTTCTTGTTTGATCAGTTACAAAGAAACGTTATTCATACCTTTGTGGTGGGTCCATGTATGTAAGCACGACTTCAGACAACAGCAGAGTTGGAGAAGAGGTGTTCAGTCCACATTTCAGAAGGCAGCTTTCCAGTGCTGGTTGGTTCTTTAGGTTGCACCCCAGTAAAGAGTATTTTTCACTGTTAACACCTGTTTGAAAAGTGTTCACAGTCAGTTACTTCGGGTTTACAGGTCCTGCGGCAAGTACACAGAGCATAAATCTTCACTCAAATGCCAGGGAAAGGGGAGTGAGGGGGGGGGGGGGGGAGAGGAGGAGGAGGAGGAGAGGACAGATGTGAAGGAGGTGCCACTGTGAAGTGTACCTCTGCAAGAGTATTAGTTTTAATTTTGGTCAAATGTTACACTTCAAAAGTAACACTCTAAGAAATAGACCCCACACCCTCCCCTGTGGGAATGTGATGATTTCACATTCTAATCACAGACAACAAAATTAGCATGCATCAATTAAAATTAATCATGCAGTTTATTTTAAGAAAATTTTCACAAACACAACAACAAACAGTAAATAATTTATTATTATTAACCAGTAAGAATACTGGGCTACCTCCTGTATGTATATAAACCATACACAACCCACAATTCCTCGATTCGCTCCGAAGGGCTAACGCTTGAAACATCAGCTAATCGAATCCCTGTACGGTGGTCATTTTACATTATCAACTCCGTTGATAAACCAAATTTTCGTGTTTCACTCCCCCACCAACGCAGCACCACAGTTTCTTTAGAAACTAATCCCCTTTATTCATTACCTCCTCCAAGCCATTGTTCTTTTTCTGAAGTGATTGCTCCAAGTGCTTGGGATAATTCTTTGTTCTGTAGAATCAAACTTGATTTCTGTTTGACAACCTCTGGGAAATCAACCTAATGCAAAAGTATCATTAGCGAAAATTCAAAATATCGAGATCACTGTCAGATACATCATAGCTGCTATCCTTATGCCAGTGAGAGTATATTTCAAAGTAACTCTTACCTCAAAGTATTTTGTATCTTTTAACAACCCATTATCAACAAGTGAAAAGAAAAGTGTGTCAAATCCAGCTCCCAGAGAAACTATCTAAAGAACAGATTAAATGGAATCAGAAGTAAGAAACAGAAATTAATAAATATAACAAAATTTGACTGAAATCTTTGTACATGTACTATATATATCTTAAATCTGCATATTGGCAGTTGACTACAAATAAAGATTGTCATATTTTCCTACAGTCATCACTTGAAATAAGGACTTCCTTGTACCTGCTTCTTTGAACTTTTAAGATTCAAACTTTGCAAAAATCCTTTCACCATCAAATGAATTGCCTTTGCTCTGATGTAATATGATCTGTAAGACAGAAAACCAACAGTGCTCTACAATAGTGAACACCTTCATTTATGCACACTTTCCAATAAATAAATTATTTATTTATTTATTTATTAATTTATTAACATCACATATTATTTTCCTTGATCAAGTACAGGTTAAATCTCCTAAAATTCTCTCATCATCACTCATATTTTATACATTTCAATGTTGAAATAAAAGAGTCTGACAGGAACCACAAATTTAATCATGAAGACAAACTCCTCCAAGACATTTAGAGACAAATAATTCCTTTGAAATGCTACTTATTAAAGGCAGAAAGAATTTTTATCTCTTAAAAACAACACCTTGCAAAGACAAAATTTAATACATTTCTAAGGCAGACACTTGTCTAAGGCAGACACCACACTATGACTGACAAAGACAGAAATCTAAGACAGACGCATATCTAATTAAAAACAGACATCTCACCATGACAGAAATTGAACCCTATGATAGACACTTTTATTGAGACAAAGGCCACACTAAGACAGACACCCTTCCAGGACAGACTCCTATCTTAGACATTTGTCTATTAACAGACACTTCAAAATCTGTAAGGCAGACATTTGCCTAAAGCAGACACCGCACCTTAGTAGACACATCTTTCAGACAGACACTTTGCTATGACAGATGGGTGTCTAACATAGACACCTTACTAAAGACATGCCTCCCTAGGGTGGGCAACAGTCTAAAGCCCTGGTTAAATGATCAAACATTTTCATCCAACATAGTGTTGCATGAGCATCTTTGACCGTTTATCCACCTCTCTTAAATGGTTTTCCATGTTTGATCCAGATCAAACATTTTCATCCAAGCATTTAGCATTAAGAACAAATGTTTGATTGTTTTGCACCCCAACCAGCAAAGCATGTACAGCCAGTAAAAAGCAACCAAGTCAACCACACAACATCAAAATTTCAGCGATAATAGGCAAAAGTCATTCTGTGGACTTGCTTTGTCTTGTGTTTGGTCAAACATGTTTGTTCATTTAGCCACCCAACATTAAACACAATGTTGGATGAAAATGTTTGATCATTTACCCGGGGCTTAAGACAGACATCTCACTAAGGCAGAAATCTTTCAAAGATAGACAGACAGCTCTTTAAGTTGCATTTCTCTCTAAAATGCAGCCACCTTTCTAAGACAGACACTTTCTTAAGACAGGTGCCTATCTTCTATGCACAATAATCTATGGCAAGCACTTCTTTATGACACACATCTTCTGCGGGGTGGACAGTTAACAGTTGTTGAATTAGTCTAATGAGCATCTGTCAAAAGATCATGATATAATTTTCTTAGCTATGGTATAACCTGTGGATTATTGGCGCTCTTCTGGAAGCCTTGGAGACAAAATACTGAAGGAATCTGTCTTCATAGTAGCCTTGTCGAACAGTAGAAAGCTTGCTGAGCGTGGCACGATCATTTGTTCCTTGGACCTACAAAAGATATCAATTAAATTGCATCTAGCTGATTTAGTCAGGCTATGGTAAGGCTAAAAATGCGAATAAACTAAGTCCTTAATTTTATTGACCGAATAGCAAACAGATCAAGAAATTAGATCAAATCCACGGATGAAACTAAAAGTCAAGAAAATGACAATCGATCGATGACTCGGCGCTATTTTAACGCAACTCGCAAAAAAGCTACCTGAGAGTCTGCCTTGCTTTTAAAATTTGCCATTTATAATGAGATGAACAGAAACTCGCGTTCGTCCGCCATCTTTCTTGCACGCCTGGCGAAGGAGTCTGGAACTAGATAATTACCGCTGACCAGTAAATATTGACACCTGTAAATAAACTAATCAGATAAGAAATGGCAAAATGACTTAACTTGTGCTGAATGGAATATGAAATTTGCCGCTTTCCTCCAACATTTACCATGAAGACACTCAGTTTGATTGTTATATCTTTGAATTTGTACTTAACTAATGTGGCTTTTGCATTTTTTTCGTCTAAAGAGCTAAAACTTTTCAGCGTATTTGTCAAACCTTATGGAATCAGTTTTAAAGATGACCTAATCTTGAAAGTTTCGCAGAATTTAAGGATGTGCGCAGCCTTTAATGACACATTCAACGACTGTAACTCTACTATTGTCAATCTTACTTCTTCCACGACTGAAAGTGAACTTTCGAAGTTGGAAAATATGTTGTCAAAAAGTTGCTTGACTGGAAGCTATGGTTGTTTATATCATACAGTAAAATCAGCTGACATACTTTTGAAAGGATGGTTCAAGAAATTGCAGTCTTCAATGAAGAATTTATGCAAACAAAAATGCTGGAAAACTCTGGAGCAACTCATCAGCAGGTGTATTCAGGAATCAGGAATAAAGGTAATATTGATAATTGCTTAGTTTATACCACACAAGTGAATAGTGCTTTTCGCGCAATCTGATTGGTTAACTCGGAGGAGATTAGCAAAGTACTATTCACCTCCGAGCAGCTGGTGTGCGAGATTTTAAAAATTTCTGACTGCTTCTTGGTATATTGTCACACATAAAAGTAATGTTTTGGTCTGCTAATTATTCAGCTTGTGTGGTGTATACTAAAACAATTATTCACCTCAGTGTCGGTGAAAGTGGTGGATATTTACCTAACACTATTCACCTCCACTGTGGTGAATAATTGTTACCTAGTTATTAGATTTAAGCCGCTGGGAGGGAGGAGATGGGAGAAGGGGGTCATTCCCTTATTTGGCCTAAATGGGTATGTGCCGCCAAAAAGGGTATGGTTTTCAGGCCCTTGAATCTTAAATATAATTTTGTATTTAGCATCTTGAACAGGGTGTGAACATTGGCAGTGCATGGTATACATCTGTGGGTACCAACAATTAAAAAAATCAAATTCTTTGAAGTCAGTCTGTATATAAAACAAAAACTTTGTGTATAAAAAACCAAATCAGGGTCACGACTAAGCATCTGTTTTCTTGAACAGGGTATTGAAATAAACAGATTTTGTCTTAAACAGGGTCAGGTCGCTCAAGGATTTGAAGGCCTCAGTGGCACACTCCCACAAAAACTTCTCTTAAGTGCCCCCTCTACCTGGGATTTAAGGACAATTTAGCGGTTCTCTGAGACATGGAGAGTACTTGTTGGTCTTCCTAATATCTCTTTTCACTTCCTTATGCTTACTACCACTGATCCAACAGCATCCAACTATTTAATAAATACCCCTGAGTACATGTATCTACTTAGTGCCCTCAGCTAACTAATGTCCCCTCCTACAGATGCCCCATACTTACAAATATAACAAATTTGGCTGTTTCACAATCAAGTGTACCCTTTTTTACTTTGTGTGGTTACAAGCTTCTTCTTTAAAACTGGTAACAAGCAGGCAATGCATTATAACAGAATATGAAAGAGAACCTTGCGCTGAACAAAATAAAAAAATTGTGGAAATCAGTTAATATTTGGCAGAGTTATGAAGGATTATGTGGTAAAAAATGCTCCAATTGCAATTGCAATAGCAATTACGGTGTGACATTCATATTTCACTACAAAATGAGAAGGATAACTTATTTTGAAAATATCATTCATTGACAAAAGAAATCAGTGCAAAATATAACTGAACATCTTCCCTTACTCCTACCATTCAATGAAACGAATAATGACCGGTACATGAATTTTACAATTACCGGAGTTTATTCCCAAACCGACCATTGTTACATATTTTCTTACTTTAACAATAACTATTTTAGATGTATTAAAATATTTTCAAAACTTGTGTGAACTCAACAAATTTGAGATAAAAGACTGCTTTTTTCTCTCAGAAAATGGGAAAAAAGCGTGAACTCAATGTACATGTTCCAGGTTGCTATATGTGTTTGTCAAAACATGGGGTTTCACAAAAATTGTGCAGTGTCTGTACCCCTACCATTATCTTTCTGAATATTAGCCAAATTCATCCAACAAAGGTATATATTTTAAGATGAGAGTTGTCCTGTTACCTCGTTCTTGTCCACCATTTTGTACATATTTTTCTGTAATTTTCGAGGGTTTGAGGTCAAGTCGATCTGGTTGTTCCATATAAGGGGTTACCATGGAAATTTCGCTGGTCCACAACATCGAAGGCTCTATCTTTCATGTCACGCTTGTCACGCTAGCTGTCGTTTATTTATAAACGATCACTCAGCTACAAATCTGTACGTATTTGATTTATAAGTGTGTTTTTTGACCCATTTTCCACCTCAGAAGCCCTCTCCCTGGCATCATGAAGCTGGGTTAATGTGTAGAGGCAATCCTCCAAAAGAAGACAGAGATGGGAAGCAATTTCACACCAAGTGAGCCGCCAAAAGGTTTCAATCGAGTCATGGTGATTCACGAAGTGAAGTTGTGTTCCTAGCCATTCTTGCGAGTAGATTCCGGGACCTGGCATGGCAATTTTGGCGAGTTTTGACTTGTAAATAATGCAATTGGTGCAATATTTTGCCAGCAGGACCAGGAGGCTTGACACTTTTAAAAAATATCTAAAATGGAAATTGGCAGACTAACACGCGGCAGTTATCCAAGTATATCCCAGAATTCCTTTGGGTCACAAATGCAAACATGTCAGACCAGTGAGAGCAACTGAAATCAAATAGCGTTACCCAGGTCGGGCTAAGGATGTGAGTGGGCAAATTGGAACAGATTGCAAGAAGTTGAGTCGAAGTTGTAGATTTTTAGCTTGAAGAGGGTTTTTTTGTCTTCAAAACGTCAAAACAAAGTTGCTTATTTCTGGTGTTGTTCTAGAGCGTCTTTTTGGTTTTGCAAGAGAATTAACAGTCATAATCAAGGAAAATTGGTACTTTTAATACGTTTATGGAGTGATAAAGTCTCAGAAACTCAGTATTTGGCAATAATAATGGCTCATTTCAAACATAGTCCGGGATTTGGAAATGTTACAGGTTTTCAATGCACCAGTATTCAGCGACCGGTAAATTGCAGAGCTGGACAAGAATGAGTTAAGGATATCTATATAAGACTGCTGCTACTAATAGGTAAGAAAATATATCATGATTTGTTACCTAATATAGTGTCTGTACCCCTGGAGTGTCTGTACCCCCAAATAACCATTCCTGGCAACATGATTTGTTATGTATAGTCATTAATGCTGTCCAGAGCAAAGTGGTAATTAACCAGAAACTAAGTTTTTTCTTTGTTTAGATAACATTTTAGACTGCTGGTGAGAGCTGGAAAATGTGTGAAGTTTACAGGCTGGTTTAACAAAGGAAACCAATATTGCTCAGCTTGATACAAAACAGCTTCAAATAGAAATAAAGGCAGTTTGTGCAAAGATATTTCAGACTATTAATTACCTAAGGCATAAAGCTACCTATCGATCACTTTTATTTCCTGAAATATGAAATTTTATTTTTGACCCTTTCTGACCTCTGAAAGGAACAGTCACCTGATTGTGAATTCAAGCATTGTGTTCAACATCCCCTCAAAAGCTGACACAAAAAAGTTACCAAGTGGCTCATCTAAAATCCACTCAAACACAACCTTGAGAGGATAGACATTGCAAATGCAAGACATTTGTTTTTCATATTAATATAATTATTCTTTGTTTACCTCTTCACCTGTTTCCCCTTCACTTCCTGGTACTATCTTATTTTTTATTATTTAACACATTAGGGCTGTTTATACGAGAGAACATAAGCAGCGGCTTACTCTGGCCACGGCTTACATAAGACGAGAAAGGATCCATTTATACGAGTAAAAACTCCTAGGCCAGGATAAGCCGCAGCTTGAGAAAGCTGTGAACATAGATTTTGTACCATTTATACGGAGTGTTCATGTCTTATGTAAGCCGTGGCCAGAGTAAGCCGCGGCTTATTTTCTCTCGTATAAACAGCCCTATTGGCACCCGTGCCGCAGCGGGCCACGTAGAACCACGTCCCTTGTAGCGCTTGTGACATCATCAGTTTTAATATTACGCTCATGGACAACTTTTACATGTAGCATGTGTAGGGGGAAGAGATCTTTCAAACCATATTCAAATGAGCATGATTCCGTCCAGCAGGCCATAGAAAACACAAAAAAACCAAGTGACATTGAGCCGAAAATTTGAATGAAAATCTTGTCGCACTACCCACCTGCACTTCCTTCCACCTAATCCTATGATCCTAAAAGTTTTCCTCAAATCTTTTGCCACTGAAAAGAAAGCCCTGGAAATACCCAGCAAGAGAAAAAGAAAGCGAGGCAAGAAAAGTGAAAGAAAAGGGGAGGAGAGAAGCTGAAAGGTAGAAGGAGAGGAGGTGGTGAAACTTTTCAACCCGAAAACTATCTTGAAATTTTGCTTTCTGTGCATGCCTGATCTTGGATAGCTAATAATAAGCATCGGGAACATATTGCACGATGAACTCCACCAGCAAACAGAGTTTTGAGCAGTTTTGGTTCATTTTGGCTAGAATCTGACCAGAAAACGGCTTGACAAGCCTCAAAAGGTGTTTTTCGGCAAAATACTTGGTAGTCAATGGGTTAATGAAATGTTTGAAATTTGTTATGCAGTTCCCTGGGGGTTCTTGACCCATGTTTGGGTATACACCTGTAGGGGTGCCACTGGGTGTTTGAACCCTGCCCCTGTCTAGGACAAAAATAACCTTAAATACCTACCCTGTGTAGGGCAATACCCTCTATTTTAAGACCTTGTGTAGGACAAAGGACAACATTGTATATCCACACTGAATTGTTTACACAAGTGCTTTTTGTCATTCCTGAAAATGGTGTAATGTTGACTGATGACCCGCTGAATAAATACAAATAAACGTCTCTGATTTTGGATTCCATTCAGATTGCTAAACAGTTGACAGCTTGCAAGCAGGCTCTCCAGTTGTTTGTTGCAGCATGACCGCATGATTTGCGCTGCAACAAAAAAACTGGAGAGCCTGCTCGCAGGCTATAAAGTCAATGGCAGTCTTGGAACCATTCCCTGTCTAGGATGGGTCCAGACCCTTTTCAGGACAACTCACTTGAAACTATATACCCGGTTTAGGACAGAGGAGCCGAAAACCATATGCTATCCAACGGCAAGTCCCCGGATAGGCCAAATACCCCCTCCCCTCCCCCCTGGATGTTATACATCTAATAGCAATAATAATTTTTGTTATAATATTATAAATAAATAAATTCTAATTAATGCTTTCTCAAAAAGCAGAATAATTTAATATAATAATAATAATAATAATAATAATACAGTAATAGTAATAATAATAATAATAGATTTCCACAATGTTTATTAGGTCTTTTGATGGTATTTAAACCCTTGTTATTGCTGAAAACCCTAATCTGCAGCTGATGAAGTTTTATATAATATTATATATGGTGATGGATCTTATGAAGTACCATTGCCCAATATTTAAATTGTGGATCATTTACATAGGAAGATGACAAAGCTTATGTCCAATTTGTACTTGGTGTTCTCCAGTCACTTTGCATCCAGGATAATCAGTTAGCTTGTGCTGACAAATTTGTCAATGGATTATTGAAGCATTCTTCCAAAGTAGAGGTTTGTGTTTCATTTCCAGACATCTTTCTTTTCATAATTTTTGGGTCTAGAAAACAATGACACCCACCCCAAATTCTGAGAGGGAAGTTAAAGGCTCTCACTATAGCAACTATTTGAATTAGGCAGGGATATAAAAAATGTAGTTGGGAATTGCTGTTGTGGTTAGTCAATGTGCGGTTTTTCTATCTGAGTAGGTTGTTTTTTAAAATAGGCGACTGATTTAAAATTAACTGGGGAAATCCCCAGTTCTGGCACTTAATAACAACCCTCAGGGTATAAATCTGTCAAATTCCAAAGTGTCTTAGGGAAAGGACAATATGAGGAGAAACTCAAATTTTTGAGGGGCTGGGGTTCAGTCAGGCTGAGAATGTAACCTTGGTTGAAGTGTGTGAAATATTTGGAACAAAATTGGCTTTTCCTGTTGTTTTCCAAATTTATGTCAACTTAATTTAATAGTTGTTCACTGTTAAATGTTTTAGGTGTGCAATGTTACCAAGAATTACACATGTTTAAGCCAGTGCTACTCGGTAAGTTTTACTGCAAAACCTTCTATAGTAATAATTATTATACGGTGTAGGTAGAAATCATTACAAAGGCAGGAGGGGGCCTTGACAAAACCATTTTTAATATTGGCTCAACAATATTAACCAGTTTGATTCCCAAACTCATAATCAATATACATGTGGACTGAGCTTGTTGTTCATACTTGTCAGGTTTGTTCTTCTCCAGTGGTATTGTGCAGGACCTCTGATTTCTCTCGTAAAAAAAAAAACAACAACAACAAATAAAGAAAACAAAACAGTGTTTTCAAATTTGATTTATGTATTCTAAGCAGATGCCTTGCCTGAATCTTCCCATTTATTAGATGCATGCCTGATGGCACATATATAGCTGCAGTTTGTTTGACTAAATTATTCACTGTCTCAACATTTGTACCATCTGCAGCTGTTTTTGAATTTAGTATTGGAAGTACAATTCAAGAGGCAAAGATGAAGCCAAGGTTTAACTATCCTCTTGTGCATATCATAGGCATGTCATTCCTATGGCAGCAGCAGCAGGATAAACTGGTCCACTGTGGCATAAAATTTAAGCTTGGGTTTTTAGAGGTTTTCATACATAGTCTTAGGTATGCAACCCTAAATGATGTGGGTTTCCTTTCAAAATTTCATGAATTTGTTATAGTTGCAGAGACCTTTTATTTTTTCAATCTGTAGGATGTTAATGAGTTTTTCAACAATCTGGGATGCTGTGCTGGAACAGTTTCAAGAGTGATGGAATGTTACAGGTTTGTCTGCAACTTTTGTCAGATTATGAGTCTATTATGGTGATTTCCATAGTGACATTTGTTTTAATTTTCTCTCTTAGACTCCTATTTCCATTGAAAAGGCAAAACAAAGTTGCAACAATAATTATTATGTGTATAGGGTAAAGAAGTGAAGCAAAAATTACTCTCGACTGTCTTATGTGACAGGCCGAAGGGCAGAAGAAAGGATTAGCAACTGTTTGATGACAGATAGACTCATTTGATTGGAACTCCCAAATTAAATCAAAGTTGTGTGGGAATGGGAGTCATATATGAATGGGACAACAGGTGCATAGTACCCCTACCACAAGGATGGTAGTTTTTGTAGGTTGACTAAGCCCATGGGTGAAAATCTGAAATTTTTTCTGGTTTTCTACGATTAAACACAGCCGTCATGGTGCAAAAATGCTTACAACATCGGGTGCCCATTTATCTGAAAGACAAATTTGTATATAGGTCACAAGTTCATAATAGACAACTTAGATCTGTTGATAACAATGAACTCAACTTGCCACATTGTCGGCTTTCTACTGGCCAGAGGTCATTTGCCTTTCGAGGGGCAAAAGTTTGGAACTCGCTCCCCCTTGATCTAAAGTTAACTTCTTCACTGAGGACTTTTAAAAAGAATGTATGTGAACTGCTTGTAAATAATTTATCGTGAAACGTTGCATTAATTTTTTTAGCTTTTATCTTATCAGATTTTTTCTATTTTTAATTCATGTAAGATTTTTAATATATATTTAAATATTGCTGCTGAAAAGCCCTTTTCAGGGAGCGCAATAAAGAAATAAAAAAAAAAAATTTGTACGAGTAAAAACTCCTAGGCCAGGATAAGCCGCAGCTTGAGAAAGCTGTGAACATAGATTTTGTACCATTTATACGGAGTGTTCATGTCTTATGTAAGCCGTGGCCAGAGTAAGCCGCGGCTTATTTTCTCTCGTATAAACAGCCCTATTGGCACCCGTGCCGCAGCAGGCCACGTAGAACCACGTCCCTTGTACCGCTTGTGACATCATCAGTTTTAATGCTCATGGACAACTTTTACATGTAGCATGTGTAGGGGGGAGAGATCTTTCACACCATACCCAAATGAGCACCATTCTGTCAAAAAGGCTGGAGAAAAAACCATTCAAGTGACTTCAAGCCAAAAATTTGAATGAAAATCTTGTTCCACTACCCACCTGCACTTCCTTCCACCTAATCCTAAGATCCTAAAAGATCTCCATGAATCCTTTCCAACCGAAAGGAAGCCCAGGAAATGCCCAGCAAGAGAAAAAGAAAGCGAGGCAAGAAAAGCAAAAGAAAAGGGAAGGAGAGAAAACGAAAGGTAGAAGGAGAGGGGATGGCAAAACTTTTCAACCCAAAAACTATCTTGAAATTTTGCTTTCTGTGCATGCCTGATCTTGGAAAGCTAATATTAAGCATCAGGAACAGAAGGGTGCTATGAACGCCACCAGCAAACAGAGTTATGGGCAGTTTTGGTTCATTTTTGCTAGAATCTGGCCAGAAAATGGTTCAATGGGCTTCAAAAAGTGTTTTTCAGCAAAATACTCGGGAGTCAATGGGTTAATTTCCATGATTTTGAGTGAAAATTTTAATTTTTTTTTATTTTTCTGTATGGCTGAAATTAATTAGTAAATGGCATTTGGGGATGATTAAGAGTAACCAGAAGGCCACATGGGGCATTTACTGAGATTTCCGATTTTCATTGGCGGCCATATTGGATTTTCAGTAAAAATTTGGAGTTTTTGTCTAGTGCTCGAATCCTTAAAAATAATCTTTGGTGATGATTTAGAGTAGCCAGAAGGCCACATAGGGTATTTTGGGAAGGTTTTTGATTTTTGCCAGTGGCCATGTTGGATTTTTTCAAAGAGGAAAGCTCAATTTATTTTGAGTGAAAGTCTGAAATTGTTTCTAGTTTTCTGTATGACTGAAATCCTATAGTCATTTTTGCATTGATTTCTGTTGATTTTGATGAATAATAGTTGTTTTTGGCACAAAATACACTGGAGGTGCAAGAAGGCTCATTTCTCCTTTTTAATACACTTCCCTATCCACCCTCCTGAAGACACACCCCAAAAAGATTTAATTTGTTTTCATTGATTTCTGTGGATTTCCAAGACATTTAGTTATTTTGGGTGAAAAACACATTGGAGGTGTAGGAGGGCTTATTTCTCCGTTTAATACACTTCTGTATCCACTTCCATGTAGACACACGCACCCAAAAACTTCCAAATGGCTTTTTCTTTCATTTCTGTTAATTTTGATGAAATATACTTGTTTTCAACAAAATACTTTGCAGGTGCAAGAGGGCTCATTCTTCCTTTAAATACACTTCCCTATTCACAAAGCCCATGTATAGACACACCCACCCCTAAAAATTCAAATTTTTTTCATTGATACCAATAAACTATTAATAGTACTTCGGAGGTGCAGAAGGGCTTATTTCTCCTTTTAATACACTTCGCTATCCACCCCTATGTAGACACACAACAATCCAAAAAAATTCTTCCCAAAATACTTTTCATTGACCCCGATTGATTTTGATGACCTGTAGTTATTTCTGGCCAACAAAATACTTTGGAAGTGCAAAAGAGAAAAATACTTTCAAGATACAAGAGGGCTTATTCCTCCTTTTAACACACTTCTCCATCCACCCCCCTGTAGACACACCCATGCCCTTCCCCCCTGCCCTCCCACCCCACCCCTCCCCCCCCCAAAAAAAAAACACTGGAAAAACTATTTTTCATTGATTTCGAGTGATTTTATGAGCTATAGTTATGTTTGGCCAAAAATACTATGGTGGTGCAGGAGGGCTTATTTCTTTTTAAAAAAAAACATTCTTGGTTTTCACGGGACATCATAAGAAACTCAAATTCAAAAGTAAACCAAATTTTGCATTTTTATTTTTATTACTATCTGCTTGATGTTTTCAGCTTGGTAGCTTGCTTTGTTTTGAAAATAGAGCAGTTTAAATTTTAGATTTTTTCACAGTGCGTGACATAAAGATGGCTGCTCACAAAGCATGGTGTGTACATGAAAACGTTGATTCATTGTGTGTTTTTGAGGTCTGAAAAAGCCGTGACAGGGAAGTGTCTATGTGAATGTTTGAATGCTCATCAGAGATAAGAAATCCTTTGAGATAGCTAAAGTAAATTCCACTTTTTCACTCGTTTCCGGCCGCCATATTTGTGCCCCTCAAAGGGACACCAAGATAGCATGTCCATACTAAACTCTACAGTTTTGAGTGGTACATTTTTCCTTTTAATACATCTCCCTATCTATCCCCTTCTAGTCACACCCCTCTAAAAACATTCCAATTATTTTTAATTGATTTCAATTGATTTTGATGAGCTATAGTTATTTGAGGCCACAAAATACTTTGAAGGTGCTGGAGGACTTCTTTCTCCTTGTCATACACTTCCTAATATCCACCACCATGTAAACACACTCACCCAAAAAATTCCAAAAAAAATGTTTTTCATTGATTTTGATGAACTGTAGTTATTTGTGGCCAAAAACTACTTTGTCTGTGCAGGAGGGCTTATTTCTCCTTTTAATAGTCTAGATAAGAGGAGGGTCTTGGGTCACTGGAAAACCCTGCAAGGTCAGCTACATGACCCGACAAATTAATAGAAAATTTATAATGATTTGGTGGGAGCACTGGAAATTTGACCTGATGGAATTCCTTGTTGACACCCTGCCTTAAAATCTTATCTGGAACCCTGTCTTCCCTATCCAATATTCTATCCCTATTCCCTATTCCATCCCCATGTAGACACATCCACCCCCAAAAAGTCCAAAAAAAAAAAGTCATTGATTTGGATGAACTGTAGTTATTTTAGTCCAAAAATGGAGGTACAGGAGGGCTTATTTCTCCCTTTAATACACTTCCCATCTACCCCCATCTACACACCCACCCAAAAAATGTTCAAATTTTTTTCCATTAATTTTTGATTGATTCGCGTACATAAAATGTTGCAATTTTTCACTTTTTTCGCAACTGTCCCACTTCCCATTTTTTGATATACCATTTTATCATTGCTCCCACCCTATTTTTCTCCCAGTGTGTCTAATATTAATCATTTTTATTATTATTATCATTATTATTATTATTATTATTATTATTATTATTATTATTATTATTATTATTATTATTTTGGACAGTATTCAACCACAAAGTAACAGCTACGGAGTCTTCATTAAAGAGAGTCAGTCCAAATGTCACTTGCAAAGGCCTGCTGCCTGTACACAGGATACTCAGGTAAGGATAACCTGTTTCCTGTACATACTGGACACTCTGGCTAACCTGCTTGGTTAAAGAGAACCTCCACTCTAACAACAAACTGATGCTAAATTATTGGCAATAACTACCAGATTCCAGATATTGTCAGGAAGCAAATGAAGTAGAAAATCCTTTGTGTTAAACAATAGGGCAACCATTACACGTCATGAAATCCAAAATGGCTGCACCTGGGAAATTTAAAAGAGGAAATAGGCGATGATGATATCGATTTTTTTGTACCCTTAAATGTTACATCCATGTTTTAAAGCAAAATTTGGATTCTAGTAATTATTTCCTACAATTTAGCGTCAATTTGTTGTAAAAGTGGAGGTTCCCTTTGGTTAAAGATCATTATAAGTTATCTAGTAGTTTCTAGGAACTGTTGATGATGGCCAATATTGACATGCACAGGAAAGCTTGCAACGTACAACCAGAGCCAGGCAAGCTCGGTCCATTAGTGGTAAGAGCGGAACAACAGACAACTGGTGTCAAGCAGGGGAAATCAAACAACCAGTGTCAAGAGCAGTAAAATGGAAACTAGTACGTAGTGCTGGTAAACATTAAACCAGCACCAAGCATGCGGGGCAAACAAGAAGCCCACAAGCACAAGAAATCAAGTCGCCGGTGCCAACTTAGAAGAAAACATACAGTCAAGGCTTTGCACGGGAAAACATCAAGTGATTGCAAGAAAGGGAAAAGCTGTAACCAGTGCCCAGTGCAGGAGAAAACACGACCACTGCGTGGGAAAACATTGATTCACGACATTCATTGCCAAGCACAGCTAGCATCAAAACCAAGAAAACATTTGTAGGCCATTAGCTAAGAGTGAAGATTAGTCTCCTAACTGTTTTAAAAAAATTGCTTAGTAGAACACGTTGTGTTGGCGTCTTGAAAGAACCTCGGCTGCACGTCAAAACACTCATACCTTTTAACCACAATTATTTTCTGATTAACAGGTTCCATGTTTATCACCTTCACAAAGAAGTCCAACTGTAATTCCATCTGGAGGTTCTTCTAAAGGCAAGCAGATTGCAGGCATCTGTTTAGCAGTCATCATATCTGTAGGCGCGGCTATCATTGTGGGGAACTTTTTTTACCAGCGAATGAAAAGAAGAGCAAAGATTCGGTATGAAGACTATGGCTACTCCAGGCTCAAGATGCTGGAAGATGAATTTTATTTTGATGTTGAGACTAATGACGATGAAAGCAAGGGATTAGTAGACCTGTGATGTAGCTTTTATATGATTCCTTTAAATGCAGTAAAGAAAAGACGACACCGAGGTCACTTTTCATGTATGGTAACCTAGAATGCAAAGATGACAGAGCATGGCAAGGAAAGTAAAATAGTGTTGTCCAATACTGGGTATCCTGTGAGGAATTAGCATCCCATCCAGGGCTGTATGGTAGTACTTGTTACTTCATATGGGCCCGGACTTACTTCATGCTGGATATCCTGTGCTTCATGGAGTAGAAACCAGGCTAAATGCTTATTCTGTGGGCTTTTAAGGTTTTGTGTGTCGTTTTTACTTCTGTCTTAAAAATGTACCTAGAGCAGTTTTCAATTGAGTGTCGTAAAACCAAAACCAAAACCAAACACAACAGACCGAAACAGTGCAATGAGCCAATCAGAATTCAAAGTAATTACACGTAACTGGCGCAAAGCGCGGGAAAATACATGCGTGCAAGTCAAGATTGGTTTTGGTTTTGCTTCTCATCGGTTGAGAAAGTGGCACGAGTTTTGCTGGCCAATCACAGAGCGTAGCAATGCAAAACCAAAGCAAAACCAGAATTACTTTTGACACTCAATCTGAAAACCGCTTTATCAGTTTTTTTTACCTTTTAAAATTTCATATTCTACTGTACATTATTGAGGCAACTTGTTATGTCCAAAAGTAGATGAAAAATGAGACGGAAACCAATTACGAATACAATGGTAATGTATTCTTGTAGAAAATTATAATAGTTCTTACAGATTATATTGCTAAGTAATGTTTTTTACAGACAAAAATTAAGGTCATTTTCGGAACTGTTAAAGATAATTTTTTCTAAAGAAAGTAGCAACAGCTTTTCTTGGTATTTTCCAAAACAATAAAATAATACAACCTTGCTTCCGCGTGCAAATAGAAAAAAAAATAGTGTAATTGAGGCGAAGGAAGGAGACACATAGAAGAAGAGAAAAACAGGCGATATTATTTTCAGTAAAATACATGCTTGATTTCAAGAAGTTATTACGAGTTATAAATTAAATGATATAATCTTAAGTGGTACTAAGCTAATTTAGCTTTTTCATGATCTCACTGTTTTAAGGTAGTTATTAGTTATTAATAAAATCATGAAGACAATATCCTTTTATTTTTTGGAGGGTATACTTTGAAATAAATGGCATTTTCAGTAGTTGAATTTTTGCAATGATTATGCAGTACAGTTAACGATTGAACGTGCAAATAAATTTAATTAACAACAGGTATTTCTTTAAAGGTCTAGATGGTCTTGTATCCACTCCACATTTTGACCCCAAGATGGCTATAATCATAGGCTTGCCCCTTTGAAAAAATTAAGAAAAAAACGAAAACTTCTTAAAAGTTCTAGATGGCCTTTTACACACTCTAAATCATCGCCAAATATCACTTCTTGATCCATTTTAGCCATGCACAAACAGAAAAAAATTTCAAATTTTGGCCGAAATCATAGGCCTTCCCCTTTGGAAAGCATACGAAGCAGTCGCAAAATTCTTAAAAAGGTCTAGTTGACTTGTGTGCTGTCGAAATGTCCAAATATCATTTCTTGATCCATTTTAGCCATACACAAACAGCAAACAATTTTTTTCAAATTTTGCCCTCAAAATGGCCAAAATCATAGGCTTACGGCACCCCTTTGCAGAAATACAAAAAATCGAAAACTTCTTAAAAGATGGCCTTTGACGCACTCTAAATCATTGCCAATTATCATTTCTTTATCCACAATTTAGTATAAATCTACTAGCGTTCTATCACGGAATGCCGTTCTCTGATTGGCTATGCTACTCGTTACCTATTCTGTGATAGATAGTAGCGACTGTGAACAAAATGGCGGCTACCTCTTCGCGTTTTCCAAGTGTCTACGAGGAGGATTTAGATAATTTACTTGTTTATTTCTGAACGACTAGAAGATTTATACTAAAACAATTAGATTATTCGCTCTCGATTCACGCGATAGAAATCTCGAGCTATGATAATCTAATTGTTAAATAGAAACAAATTCAAATTTTGACCAAAACTGGCCAAAATCATAGGCTTACTCCTTTGGAAAAATACAAAACAATCGAAAACTTATTTAAAGGTGTAAATGGCCTTTTAAACACTCTAAATTATAGCAAAATATCATTTCTCTATCCATTTTAGCCATAAACAATTAAAGAAAAACATTTCACAGAAATGGCCTAAATCATAGGTTTACCAATTTGGACAAATTCTTAAAAAGGTCTAGATGGCCTTGTGTGCACTCTAAATCATCGCCAAATATTATTTCTTGATCCATTTTAGCCATACACAAACCTAGAAACAAATTCAAATTTGGACCAAAATGGCCCAATCATAGGCTTACTCCTATGAAAAAAATCATAAAATCGAAAACTTCTTAAAAGCTGTAGATGGCCTTTTACACACTCTAAATCATCGCCATCCATTTCAGCCGCACAGAAACATAGATGGCCCCAAAATCATAGTAGGCTTATCCCTTTGGAAAAAATACCAAAAAGTTTTAAAAGGTCTTAATGGTCATTGTACGCAATCTAAATCATCGCCTAATATGATTTCTTAATCCATGTTAGCCATACAAAAACAGAGAAAATCATTTCAAGTTGTGACCTAGAAATGGCCAAAATCATAGGCTTCAGCCCTTTGAAAAAACTACAAAAAACACCCTCAAAGGTCTAAATGACCTTTTATGCACTCTAAATCATCACCAGAGATTATTTCTTGATCACTGTAGCCATACGAAAACATAGATGGCCCCCAATCAGAAGGGCCTGGCAAACGAGGACACATTGTTGCCGACACATGAAGTTTCTTGGGTGAGCAAACGAGCGGGACACAAAACAAAATGCTGTGTTTTCATGCTGCGCAAACTGGGAAACATTTGTTGCGGACACAAAATGTTTCTAAAAAATCAGAAACATTTTTTGTGTCTCGGACACAAATTTTGTGTCCGCAGCAAAGGTCAAGTTTGCCTTGTGTGCACTATAAATCCTCACCAAATAATCATTTCCAGTGAAACTGTCGCTCTCGGAGGCCACGCTCGATAATAAGCTCCACACAAAGTTCGGGGTGGCTGTGGAATACCCCTGACTAAGGCTGTCTCAGAAGTCGTGGTAATGGAGGTATCTACAGAGGAAAGTCCACTAGCAACTTGAGTAGTATTGGAAGCCACGGTTGGTGGTGCTGAAGAGGATCAAACAGTAGCATTCGCCACTGGATTGGGTGCGCCAACTTGAGTAGCACTTATTGCATTAGTGCAGTTGGGGGTATCCACTTCTTCCGCCCGAGGGTCTGGAACTGGAGACACAAATACTGGAGACACAAATGCTGCTGGAGTGACAAGGATACTTCACAAATTAATGTGATCAAGTAAGCTGAAGCCACTCAAAGGGCACTAAGGCCACAAGGTAGCGGGCATTACCCCTTAAATCTACCAAAGCAAAGATTGAGCCCAAGCATTAGCAGCCATGGACAGCTGTTTCGGCCTTGTTAGGCCGAAACACATCGATCACATTAATTTGTGAAGTATCCTTGTCACTCCAGCCACATCCCACAAGCTTTACGTTTTCATTGCTTGTTTTATTGATATGTGGGTACTTGAGCCTGGGCATTAGCTATGCCATGCTGATGAGGCCTAACAAGGCCGAAACAGCTGTCCATGGCTGCTTAATGCTTGGGCTCAACCTTTGCTTTGGTAGATTTAAGGGGTAATGCCCGCTACCTTGTGGCCAAAAGTGGCAAATGTGACTAAAATTCGCCAATAGTTTGGAAATGTCGAAGAGTATGGCAAACATGACAATTTCTTATCAAATCGCCAAACGTATGCAAATTAACTCAACACATGATGCCACCCATCATGGGGATTTTGCAAAATGTTGTAATTTTGCCCAATGTGGAGAATTTGTAAATAACTTGAACACGTGGCAGCAAGCCACAGTTGCGATTTTGGCGAATATGGCACAATCGACCAATTTTCGTCAAATTGCCAACCATGCAAATTACTTGAACACTAGGCAGCCAGCCATGGTAGCGATCAGTTTAACGAATATGGCAATTGGCGAATATGGCGAAATTTGCAAATTTGGCAAATATGGTGAAAATGGCAAATTCGTTAAAATCGCCACCGACTTGGAAACAAATGCAAATATGAAAGTAAGAGGGGCAGCGTGGAAGGTGACAAATTTGACAAATGTAGGGATTATGGCGAAAATGGCAAATTCGTCAAAATCGCCTGAGACTTGGAGGCAAATGCAAATGAGAAGCCATGAGGGGCCCCTTGGAAAGTGGCGAATTTGGCGAATATGCTGAAAATAGCAAATTCGTCAAAAATAAATCGCCAGCGACTTGCAAGTGTGGCCCATTGCTAAGTGGCGAATTTGACGAATTTGGCGAAAATGGCGAATTCGTCAAAATCACTTGCAGCTTGGACGCGAATGCTTCAACAAGCATGAAATCCTGATCAGCTGGATAAGACGCCAGTCATTCTCTTTGAGTACCACTTGAGAAATAATTTTGCTAGCTGGTTTAAAGTGCATATCACCCCAAAATATTTTTTCGCTACAATGAACCTTTGCACCGCTTCGAAACGCGTTTCACCTTTCGTTTCTCTTTTTTACCAATTGCTAACTTTTTATGGTATTTCAAAGTTGCGAAAAATTGAGCATCGTTGTTTCACGACCGAGTTAGAAGGGGAGTGGGTCTATTCCTGGGTTAACGTCACAAACTGATTTGCATCGCATCAAGTCTTTGTAAACATGCATGCAAATCAGTTTGTGACGTCAACCCAGGAATAGACCCACTCCCCTTCTAACTCGGTCGTGAAACAACAATGCTCAATTTTTCGCAACTTTGAAATACTATAAAAAGTTAGCAATTGGTAAAAAAGAGAAACGAAAGGTGAAACGCGTTTCGAAGTGGTGCAAAGGTTCATTTTAGTGAAAAAATATTTTGGGGTGATATGCACTTTAAAGAAATGACTTTCATTATCACTAATGTATTATCTCGTTGAACAAGCATGACATCATGTATAAGCTGGATTGGGCACATGGCAAATTGTCGCACCAAGTAACACGGGCGTAGCCCGGACTTTCCCACAGATACGCACAATTTTTCAAATCTCCCTCTCCCCCGCCCCACCGTCTGAACTTACATCGACAACATTTCAAACAAACAAGCAGAGTTAAATTAATAGAAACAAATTGTGCTTTTTCATTGAATTAATTAGCTTTTATTTATTTTCTTTTTTATTCATCTTTTTTTGTTTGTTATTTTCTTTTATTTTCCTTTTTTGACTTTGTCGGGCATGCACGTTCGTACAGGTAGCTACGCCCCTGAGATACGTTACCGACCAAGAATATAAAGGCCTCGACTACGCGTCTCCAAGCCCAAATATCGGCCACATGTACTAGCACAGAAAGTACAAGTGAACCGAAGTAGACTTGCTGTATCGGAGGACCACCAGACCGCGGTAAAGATCGGTAAAAACGAAGAAACCAAGATGGCCGACCGGCGGAGACGACAATGCCACTTTGAGTAAATAAACGTAACAAAAACTCGAGTAGCAAAGAACCAAACTTCTTGAAACAAGGGAAAAATGGATGGAATAAACCAAGAAAAGTCCTAAGGCTTCTGGTGCTGCACGGCAAACTTCAGTGAAAGTCACGCAAATACTCCACAAACATCGGCGTGCACAATCCAAAAGTGAGTTAGGAAGGCCGGGCCACTTGGCGTGGCTTGTTCACATCCGGGAATTTTTTATTACCTTTTGTCTTTTGGCAAATTGTTTCGCGGCAAATTAGCATTTATTCATTTTAGATTTTAAGCTAAGTTTTCAAATTTTGACAAAATCATAGGCTTACCCCTTTGGAAAACATGCAACACGATAGTCGGTTAAAATTCAAAACTTCGGTAAATGCTCCAGTTGACCTTGTCGCTTTTCAAAAAGTTGCCAAACATCGCCAACCATCATTTCTTTTATACTATATCTCGTATTTCCTTTGTCACTTAAGTTTAATAGAAGTGAATACTAAGTTTTCAGAAAAAGAAAGAGCAATTCATTTATGGAAAATAAACCATTTTATTTTATAATAACCAATGATACAATCATAAGTATAAACCCTCAAGAGTAAGCAAAAGTCATGCGGTTAAAACACTTAACTTGCTGCTATCTGCGTAATACTTTACACTCCAAATATATGCACCACTAAATAACTTAATCCTTGGAAAATGTATGCAATTGAATAGTACGAACTTTACATAGAAACAAACTTCCTCAAACGCTATACATTATCCTTCTAATTATAATCAGAAATCTGTAACAACCTTTCGAAACCGTCAAAAGAACTCACAATTTTAATAAGCTCTGTTTGAAACACCAGAGTTGTATTGCAGCTCGTTTTGCTTTTAATAATATAACTAATCGAAAACATAAATATATTGATTAAAAAAGAAAATGATAGACGGTTCTATGTTATCTAACACACGTTCAGTAACAAGATCTCCTAAATCTTAACTAGTATGTCGTGATTAGAAGCTCGTTAATCATTCCAATGGTTGAAATTAAAACAATCATTGTTTCCCCTCCCATGATCACACAATCCCGACAGGGTCCCTGCAAGGGAAAACAAAATGATAAATGGGAGCTAGAGTTGGACAATTCAGAACTAAGGGGGCTGAAGAAGGCCCTTTTCAGTCCCAATCTGCTAAGCTGTGTGTTTGGCGCAAAGAAGGACCTACCCCTCCCTCCCTGCAATCCGTATGGAATCATACTATCTCCGACTATTTTTCCTGACATTTTGTAGGGGCCTGTAAGAACCCCTTTCCTCTGTGATAAACGTAACACTCGCTGCTCCAGCGTAATTCTCTCCTGTGTTCCGGCATTTCTCGTTTGACGTGGCAGGTGAAAGGCAGCTCTATACAGTTCCCTTTCTGTTGTCGGTAACAACGGTTGAGTTTTACAGACTAAGGGTATTGTCTTTGGGGTGGGGGAGGGGCTAGTTTTTCCTGCACTCCGTAGCCCAGCATGTAACATTGACACACCTCAGCAGCTCTGTTTCACTGCTGTGTTCTTCATCAATCGCTGCTGATGTCAATGGTTGTTGCCGCACCGCTGCCGCTGTTAAACTACTTCCTCGAGGCAATCCAGACTGATCAACCTGACGATCTCGCAACTGAAAGAGAACAATGTATTATACCATGTTCACACCCATCTAACATACATACATACATACATACATACATACATACATACATACATACATACATACATACATACATACATACATACATACATACATACATACATACATACATACATACATACATACATACATACATACATACATACATCCTTTATTGACTTTCCTCATAGGCTTTTCAAAGACAATAATTAAACCTAATTACATACTACAATCAAAGATAATAATTAACTACTGTAAAAACTGACCTGGGGGACGCTTAGAAAAATATTTACACTAAAATTTAATCGAGATGATAAAATAGTTAAGAATCAATAAAATCCTTGACGAGTTTACGCTTCTGTAAAATCCTTGGGTTTTGGATGCACCACGAAATTTTCAGAGCTCCCACTTGTGCTTGGTCTTTGTCAGTATACAGAGTACAACAGGTTCAACTGAAGAAAGAGGATGGCAAAATATTGCTCCAGTTGATGAACCTGGCACGTAATTACCCCTATATTTTGGCGCGTCTTTCATTCAAACACTCGATGTCTCATCTTACATAAACTTGAAGATACTTTCAGGTTTAGTGAACATTTATACATCATATTGTTCTTTTCGGTAGTCTAACTTTAAAAGTGTCGGTCAAATTATCTGCAGCGGTAAAGGTGAGGACGTACAACCACTACATTCAGTATGAACACTTTATCAATGACTGGAAAACCAGTAAGAATACTGCCTACAATCCACATACCTCGTGCAAGTACATCATGCTCGAGTTCATCAGCATTTCTCGTGCTTGAGCCTGCTGGTGTGGTGTTCCAGTAGCAGCTCCCAGTGGAGTGAGAGATGGATCACTGAGGCTCAAGGGATTCATGTATGGCAAGCCTTGGAACTATCAGGTGAGGAGATAGCACATTAACCCGGGTGACTACGAGTGACCATGTCCAACAAAGTGTGGACTTTTTTATAGTATTGCGATAGTTTTCAGGAAGGTCTGTGTTATACTTTAAGAAATAACTAAGTAGTGGTCACACAACTGTTGTTAGTGTAGTAGTAGATTCTTGAAAACTGGAACACTGCAGTAGAATCTAAACAATTTGTGGTAAAACGAAATAAAACGTTTGTAACACTCTAACATCCCGGAACAATAGAGTAGACCCTGGGAACGAGGATGGCGTGACCCTAATAATAGCGGCGGTTCAAGAATCAAGACGCTAAAAACATTCTAGGTGCAGTAGGTGGACTGTTTCCCGGGGACGGGGTTCTTCCTTATATAGGCTATATAGGTATGTGCGGCCTCAAAGGGTATGGTTTTTTTAGTCTTTTTGGTCTGAAATAGGGTATCGATTTTGACAATTTTGGTTTGAAATAGGGTATGGTTTGTGCATTCTAGACTTGAATTGGGTATTTTTTTTTTTAAGAAGAAGCTACTTTTTCATCATTAGGTGATAAGACCATCAACAAACGCCCTTCTCAAATTGTTTACGCCAATCGTGTCTGTAAAATAGGTCTGAATTTTTTTACCAGGTCTGTAATAGGGTAGGGAAAATCGCAGATTTTGGTCTGAAATAGGGTAAGGGTTTCAGGAAGCGGGCCGCACACCCCCACTAAATTTTTCTGGGAGTACCCCCGGGGATTGTTTTCAGTTTCTTTTTCATTGTTATTGTGACCTTGAGAATCAAAGATGGGTGAAAATGTTAGAAGTATAGAAACTACCGAAACTATCGATAGTTCGCTACACTATCGCAATTGTTATCGATGTTTCATTTTCACTATCGATCCATCGTTATCGCAGCATTAATATCGCGATTAATGGATAGTTCCATGTATTGTTACAGCCTTACTTTCTTCGGCGTCCGCTGAATCAATATGCAATTCGTAAAAAAATGGATTTGCTTCCCTAAAGTAAGTGTATCAGTCCAGTACAGTCATTGCCACCACCAACCCATCCAGACAGTTAGTCGAGATTGCACTGAATACTGCCAATACTCACACTGCTTGTTCTATAATCTGGAAGGGAGCTGGGTTCAGACAATGCAGCGCTGGTGCTCAAGTTAAGGCCTTCTTGGACCGCTGGAAAAAAAAATCACACCAGTTGGGATCGCATCTGTTACAAACGTTATGATGATATTCCCTTCCTTGTTCAAAAGATGAGTATCTATAGCCCCGCAGTTAGGCACAGTAAATTATATGTGGTAGATTTGGTAAAGGTAAGTAACTGAAATCATCTTGTTCAAAAGATGAGTATCTATAGCCCCGCAGTTAGGCACAGTAAATTATATGTGGTAGATTTGGTAAAGGTAAGTAACTGAAATCATCTTTTACACATGTTACAGTTTTGCTAAGACTACAAACCGCAATGGCAACATTCGCCTACGGACTTCGTCTCCCGTGGCTGAGGCAGCTTCAAAGTGGAGGTGAATAATATCCACCTCTTTTACCAACACTGAGGTGAATAATTGTTTTAGTATATACCACACAAGCTGAATAACTAGCGGACCAAAACATTACTTTATGTATGACAATATACCGACAAGCGGTCGGAAATTTAAAATCTCGTGCGCCGGCTGCTCGGAGGTGAATAGTACTTGCTAATCACCTCCGAGTTAACCAATCAGAGCGCGCGAAAAGCACTATTCACTGGTGTGGTATATACTAAAAGATGGTATATAATTATTTCCTCATTACTCCACACTTACCATTTTCCTTGATTGTACTGATGAACTGAGCGCCTCGATCTGTCGGCTTCCACGTAGGATTTCTTATCTAAAAAGACAAGATGGCAATATAAAGAGCTTGCATTGCGGAAAAGGTCATTTACTAGTAAAATAGGGAATCAAAACTTACCGAGAAATGAACTAAAGAAAGTTCCGTTTTTCCATGTTCCGCTTGTTCGTATTGTGTTGCTTCTGTCAGACCTTCACTGAGCCACTGAAACAATAATTGAAAACAGATCACTCAGTACATGGACATGTCTCAACTCTTTATCCTTTCTTCTCTCATTAAGGTGGCTCAAAATGGTTTCGTTATTTTTAAACACCAACTCTTTGATGGATCGATACTCCCACAATTTTTTGTTTGCTTTCTTGAACATGGTATCAAAACATTTCCCAATTATTTCTCAACAATTTGCTATCAATTTTTTGACATATAACGTTACCATATCAACAGTACAGCCTCTTAGAAATACCCTAAATTTTGGCTTTATGGGCCTGCAACTCAAAAACGAGTCCGGTGACCCCCAATTTTTATTATTGAATTGCAATCAGCACATGAAGATTCATCTTTTTGCCCAGTTTTAAAAAATTCTGTACATGGGGTTCAGAGCCACTTTAAATCATCGAAAAATTAAGGTGGCTCTGAACCCCATGTACAGATTTTTTTAAAACTTTGCAGAAAGATGAATATTCATATGCAGAATGCAATTCAATATAAAAATTGGGGGTCACGGGACTCGTTTTTGAGTTATAGGCACATAAAGCCAAGATTTACGGTGTTTCTACAAGGCTGTACTGTTGCTATGGTAATCTTATACATCACAAAATTGATCGCAAATTATTGAGCAATAATTGGGAAGTGTTTTGATACCATGTTCAAGAAAGCAAACAAAAAATTGTGGGAGTATCAATCCATCAAAGAGTTGGTGTTTAAAAATAACGAAACCATTTTGAGCCACCTTAAGTTCAACACAATCATTAGTATAAATATATGTCTAGCGCTCATTTCCAACACAAATGGATGACCACGTCCAATACGGTTACCCCTCACTGTTTTCCATACATTTCTTATAAATGCTGCCGGTTGGTAGAATTTGGTTTAATATGAAGACATTTTATCTTTTGGGCGATCATTCCCTTTGTCTCATGGCTTGAATATTTGATTTGCGTGGTAGCATTGCCAGGAGAAATTAGATGCTGGAGACAATTTAGCATTAAAGGGCAGATAATTGTACAGTCAATCTCTCCAAGGTATGTGAACTAATTCAAAACTAATTACAAGCAGTTACAGTTTTTCATCATACCTCCGGGTTCCCATGTCTTTTAACATCCATCTGTGCAAACGAACAAACATCGCCAACACCAACAACATCAACTGTGAAGTTTCTGAAGAAATCCACGATATCCAAAGCTTTGCAGCGCAAATTAAAACACAGCAGGAATGGTGTGATTACCGGGCTGACCAACTCCTGAATCACATATTCCTGTAAGAGGCAGGGAAACGAAAGTAAGTCTGTGTCGTCTGGAACCCGCTGGCTCACAAGTGTCAGTGCTTAACCCAGTGTCTTGTACTACAAAGCTTCTAAGAAAAGTACTATCTAGACCAAACTGGACGCGACCCTCGAACACTCCATGTACAAGAGATTATGCCGGGAAATTCATGCGCTGTTCCCCGACTATGCTAGAGTATTCACACTGAATCATGACCCATCACCCTTTCATAAACCATTGAAACCATCCCTTCGTGTATTTCACCCATTCCTACAACTGGCTCAAGAGAATAGCAACTTACTGCTTTGTATTGAAAAACTTGTGAAAACTTTTCTCGAACCTGAAAGTCAAGTGAGAAAAGCCTTGAACATTTTAGTTGGTCACTATGAGTATTAGCACACATCAACTACCTAGTTCCAGGTCCTCAGAACCCAGAACAGAACAGAACCAAATTCTTTATTAAATTTTAGGCTCAGGGCAACCCTTTCAGATGGTTGAAAGCAACCTGCTATCAACAGAAGCCCTGAGCACTGTTATCCTAACAGCAAAAAAAAAAAACAACAACAACAACAAAACAAAGCAAAACAAAACAAAACAAAAACAAATGAAAAACCACACAGAAACCATCTCTGTTGAAGTGCTGCTAGCAGTTTCTTGTGGGTGTTACCAAAGTAGACAATGAACATACATAGCTTGCTATTCTTTCATCAAATTGTCTTAGACTAAAAACCAAGGTAAATGTGAAATATGGATATTTGGTAGGTAAGTAGCTGAATAAAGGTATTTAAAGTGTTATCACACCTCTTTGGTGTGAGCTTTCCCTTTCCATGCATCAGGAATGTAATGCATGTGAGATACAATCTGCTTTAACAGCTGCTCAGGATCCCAAACTGTATTCTACAAAAGGAAATAGAAAGAAACTTTCCGAGTAAAACGTACTTTTGTATGATTAGCACAAGAAAGGAAGAATGTATTTACTATATCAAGTAACACAAACCTCGTCAGGGATAAATATGTAACATGCCCGTATTATTATACCTGAAAAAACAAACAAACACAACAGAGATTAATAAAATATATGAAATCCATCATAAATTCATTAATGGTTTTACAAAGCGTTTAATAACAAGCTTCATGTGGGAGCCAAAGGGCAACCTGAAAAGACTGGCCCTCTATCCCCTGGGAACAATGTCAGGGTGATAAACAGAGCTATATGTTAACAGTTTGAAGCCTGCGCTTCATGCCACCTCTCTTCTCCTTTCTTGTTCCCTAGACACGGAATTTCACCTTACACTGTTTTGCTTTAAACACCCAGGAATACATGAATTGTATAAATAACCAATAAACATGCTTCAGTGACCCACCTAAAATTGCAATTACAGTTAGCACATGTTCTGCTAAGAGAACATCCTTGTCTAGAAGCGTGAAGATCGTTAGGACAGCGAAAAGTGCACCAGCGAAAAATGCCAAGTTCCTACGAGATGACAACAATGTTAGAGAAACCAGCACCCATCCTTTGCTTTAAACTTTACAACAAAAGTGGATGAATTTGAACAAATTTTTTTGCAGAAATGTCTGTCTTACCAGATAAAACTGTTTCGGAAACACCTGACATGTCTTTTCAATGAAGTGTATGTTCTCATAAACACTGGCCACTCAAAGGACATTGGACGAAATTTAACTTTATAAACCACAGAGAACAGAAAGAAATTTGCTCTTGGGTGTGTGATTTGTTTTTATGATACAATTGTTGGAATGTTGGCTTTCTGCAAAATTTCATAGCCCATGCAGTTTTATAATTCAAGTAGTGAATATATTACCCTGGAGAGTACAGGCAACACTTACTTTGCTATAATGGCCATAAAAGGAGACACAAAAAGATTCATGTACTTAGAAGCGGGTTCGTATGCTTTACTTAATCTGCAGCAGGAAGAAAGACGAAATAATTAGTTCTCTCAAAAAAAAAAAAAACAGGCAAAAGGCAATTTCTTACTCATCTGACCAAGGTCTTTGTGCCATCTACTAACGACACACAACTCACTTGATTCTGATGATTTTTGGAAACATCATCTGTGTCAAGAGTACCTAGGTGCTCCCAGGTATTGAGGGGGCTAAGTCCACTGGGTACTTCCAGGAGGTGAGGGGGGATAAGTCCACCGGGTACTTGCAGGGGGTGAGGGGGATAAGTCCACTGGGTACTTCCAGGGGCTGAGGGGGATAAGTCCACTGGGTACTTCCAGGAGGTGACGGGGGTAATCCCACTCGGTACTTCCAGGGGGTGAGTGGGGGTAAGCCCACTGGGTACTTCCAGGAGGTGAGGGGGGGAGGGTAAGCCCACTGGATACTTCCAGGAGGTGACGGGGGTAATCCCACTTGGTACTTCCAGGAGGTGAGAGGGGGAGGGTTAGCCCACTGGGTACTTCCAGGGAGGTAAGGTAAGGTAAGGTAAAATCTTTATTTAGACACAGTATTTCCTTCAGGACTTTACAATATTTAATTAAATAAATCTAACTACCTAACTAAATAAGATTATAAATGACTACTACAATACAAGAAATTATAAAAAACCTGCTTTACAAGGAAGCCGTGTATAAATGCAAAATAAAAAATTTTAAAAAGACTACCATTAAAATCATAATTCATCAACTTAGATTTAAATTCATCAAGAGAGGGTGACGGCAAACTATTCCACAGTACAGCTCTGCTGTAGGACAGACTTTTTTTACAATAATTAGAGCGGGGCTGAGGGATAGCAAGCATACCGTTGCTATCTCTTAAGTTATAAGTTAAAGTATCAGAACGGAAGAAAAAGCGTGAACTAAGATATTCCAGAACCATATTATTTACAATCTTGTACATCATTACAAGGCGTTGACGGTCAAGTTTAACCCAGTTTACCTTTCGCAACAATTCATCAGTTCTACAATCACAGTTTGAAAAAGTTATGACGCAGGCTGTGCGATTTTGTAATTTTTGTAACTTTTGAGAAAGACTCTTAGAACAGGATCCCCACACCGAACTGCAGTAATTGAAATGGGGTTGGACTAATGAATTGTAAATGGTAAGTAAAGTCTTATATGGGACTGAGTGCCTAATGTGAGGGGGGTAAACCCACTAGGTACTCTCAGGGGGTGAGGGGGATAAGTCCACCGGGTATTTCCAGGGAGTGAGGGGGATAAGTTTACTGGGTACTTCCAGGAAGTGAGGGGGATAAGTTCACTGGGTACTTCCAGGAGGTGAGGGGGATAAGTCCACTGGGTACTTCCAGGAAGTGAGGGGGATAAGTTCACTGGGTACTTCCAGGAAGTGAGGGGGATAAGTTCACTGGGTACTTCCAGGAAGTGAGGAGGATAAGTTCACTGGGTACTTCCAGGAAGTGAGGGGGATAAGTTCACTGGGTACTTCCAGGAGGTGAGGGGGATAAGTTCACTGGGTACTTCCAGGAGGTGAGGGGGATAAGTTCACTGGGTATTTCCAGGAAGTGAGGGGGATAAGTTCACTGGGTACTTCCAGGTATTGAGGGGGATAAGTCCACTGGATACTTCCAGGGAGTGAGGTGGGTAAGCCCACTGGGTACTCCCAGGGGGGTGAGGGGGATAAGTCCACCGGGTATTTCCAGGGGGTGAGGGGGATAAGTCCACTGGATACTTCCAGGTATTGAGGGGGATAAGTCCACTGGATACTTCCAGGTATTGAGGGGGATAAGTCCACTGGATACTTCCAGGGAGTGAGGGGGATAAGTCCACTGGATACTTCCAGGTATTGAGGGGGATAAGTCCACTGGATACTTCCAGGGAGTGAGGGGGGTAAACCCACTAGGTACTCTCAGGGGGTGAGGGGGATAAGTCCACCGGGTATTTCCAGGTATTGAGGGGGATAAGTCCACTGGATACTTCCAGGTATTGAGGGGTATAAGTCCACTGGATACTTCCAGGTATTGAGGGGGATAAGTCCACTGGATACTTCCAGGGAGTGAGGTGGGTAAGCCCACTGGGTACTCCCAGGGGGGTGAGGGGGATAAGTCCACTGGGTACTTCCAGGGGGTTAGGGTAATAAGTTCACTGGGTATTTCCAGGAGGTGAGGGGGATAACTTCACTAAGTACTCCCAGGGGGTGAGGGGGGTGATCCCACTTGGTACTTGGGGATTAGTACACTGGGTACTCCCAGGGGGTGAGGGGGATAAGTCCAGCTTTGATGGAGTGTACCTCAAAGCCCAAATTCAAGAAATGTTAGTACAGTATGTTGCATAGCTGCACACGTAAAAATGCCTCTAGAAAAGTTGTTAGAAATACTTAGTTATAATACACCTTAACCCATTGGCACCCGTGCCGGCCAAAACCGGCCGTAAAAAACTCCCATGCTTCAAAACATTGCAACTCTCTCAATCGCACGAATATTGCCTTAACTGTTAGTTGTGAGCACGAAATGGAATGCCCTTTAAATTTGGATATCCAATAAATGCAAGAAACGTAGCGATTTTTACCAAATATGGCCTTTTGAGTTTGGACAAGAACGAAACTGGCCGTTTTTAACGTCAAAGAGAAA
This sequence comes from Pachyseris speciosa, assembly GCA_016490735.1. Taxonomy (NCBI): domain Eukaryota; kingdom Metazoa; phylum Cnidaria; class Anthozoa; order Scleractinia; family Pachyseridae; genus Pachyseris; species Pachyseris speciosa. The sequence goes on from JAEMWC010000024.1 coordinate 1,850,473, forward strand.
CAACAAAAATGCCCCTTTTTGCCTTCATGTTTTCTTAGGGAAATCATCGTCGAAAAACCAAAACTCAACCATCATAACGAAATTCAGTCCTTTTTCTAGCTTAGAAATGACTTTTTTTGTTCATATTCTTCTCCCGAGCGTAGATACAGCCTTTTGTTCCAGTGCATTCGGGCGTTCCCGACATTTTCCACATCTTCAGCGCATTGCATGCTGGGAACTAACGAGAATTTTTGACAGCGCCCGTTCCTTCCCCCAATTCTTTCACATATAAACTAAGTCTACAGCCACTCCGACCTACCGCCAAAATTTCCTGCTCCTGGTCATCTTCAGTACACAGAAATTCCAAAATATGTGGCGGTAGGTCGAGAAATTCATCAATAGTCGAGTCCCAAAGGTACTAAGTGTTCGACCGGCCAAATTGCCAGTTCGTCGAGTAACAAGCCAAATTCAACAACAAAGTACATCACCTTGCTCGATTCTTTGAGAAAGTGGACTCTTAGCTACCGTCACGCTTAATGATGCTCATCAGGCAGCCGCTAAAGATGAAAAATGGCTGTAAATTTAGCAGAAATCGCAAGCAAACCGAACTTGGGCCATTGCTGTCGCTTCACGGATAAAAAATAGCTACGTCAAAATGACGTTTTCAGAAACCTTGAGCCTCCAGTGCCTTAGGACAGCACCACTTTTCCCTGGTAGTTCAAATAAAGAGTCACGAATTGCTATTCATCGTTTATAGGTGGAAAATCACTCCGAAAATGTAAAACCCTGCGGTAGTCAATGGGTTAATAAATGTTTAACACTGACCTTGTATTAAGCTCGTGGTCTAGCTCATTAAAATGCCGAAAAAACATCCTGCCATAGCATGACCTGCAATGAACAGGAAACCTTCCATTTATCTATTCCTTTGTGAGCTAAAGAGTGGACTTATTTGAACAGTCAGAGTTGCATGACAAACAAAAGAAATATGCAAATATTTAACACTTGTACGCAAACTTGAAAAGTGCAATAATCAACCACAACCTATCCAGGCCTTACCACCTACGTGCTCCAAATGAATCTGGTTCTCTTTTTACCATCTGTAATATGTACAAATCACAAAAATTAAACCTTTTAACAAGCAAATAAATGCAATATCCAATCTATAAAGTCTTTTAAGTACTCAAGTTAATCTTGAACTCTGCTATTAGTACTGATTGTTTATAATGTTGCACAGAGCTTTTGAATGCAGGACAGGGGAACACTGGCATCTTTTCTTTCTGGGTCACATTTTTAAGAAAATGGGACAAATGCTTGACTTCACTCAAAGCAACGACAGAGAGTTTACATGTAAAGCTTCTTCATTATCTTCATTAGATAGAAAACAGAGCTGGTTTAATGCAGACCAGTTGAGCTACAACCCTGGCAAAAACTCCCCTATGACATGTCCAGAAGGCTCTTGGCCAGGACAGTAGTCTTTACAGGACATAATGACTATTATTACTAGCATTGCACATAAATTTGGAGTGTTTGTAACATGATGACTATAACTTGGACAATTCATTACTTTCTTTGCCTTGATCAATTTCTAAGCAAAGCTGAAACATATATCATAGCTACAACAACGTTTCACTTTGTACAAAATTGTACCTACCTCGGCATAGGTGAAGAAGGAGTACAAAATAACCCAAAGAAGAATAAAAGGTGAAAGAACAAAGTTTGCTACTCCAATCCAGAAAATCCGTCTTGAGAGCCTGCAATGGCATCACACATACAGCACTGTATTAGCTTACTACTGTGACAAGTAACAGCTGTGACTTAACTCAAGGTTTGAGGAGGAAAAGAACTTTCAAATTGCACATCTGCATGGAAAAGGCCACACGTGGCATATGTACATGAATCTCATAATAGCATTAAACAGAATTTTTTTTAATTCCAATTAAACTTGAATTTAGAGTGTGATCCATTTCAATTGATTTTGAAAGGTTTATATTTATATCTGTATTTAGCTACTTATTTATCCATATCTAATTTGCATTTTAACTGTTATCTCTTCTGGATATGAAAGAGTTGAAGAGTATTAATTATTTCTGCCAACTCTCACGCATTATGCACAAGTCCCATGCTTAGAAATCCAGATGAGTTGTTCTTTAACACATTTTAAACAAAAAATGAAGTCAATATTAGCTGTAAATGTTCCAACAAATGGTGCTTAATTTCGAGTTTGAAGCCTAAATGTACCAGAATGCACTAAAATGTCACGTTTCAGTTTGCATTTGAGGGACTGGAAACGAACTCAAATAGCTTTCAATTGGAATTGTTCGGAAGTCATCGGAACATCTTCGGACATGTTCAGTAGCATTCAGAACTCTTCAAGAAATTGTTGGGAGTCACTGGAACATTTTCAGAAATTCCAGTCATGATGAGACTAAAATCTCCTGCATATGACTTGAAAAAAAGTTGGCAGGTGTATTAAAGTAGATGTAGATGTAGTACCACTAACCTGTTAGCCAGAACAAATCTATGGAGACAAGTAAACACAACATTGGTAAAACCAATACAGTAATTTCATGCATATCTTACAAAACAGATTATACTTTAAAATTAATTTCATTACAGATTCAGTTGTGCACAGAATGGCTTATACCCATTATATCTTGCTGACCTGTTGGCTGGATTCCGATATTCTTCTCGTAGTTTCCAGTTGTTTTGAAAAGGACTGCCTGGACCCCAGAATAAAATTAGTTTTAGGTTGTACTTCATTCCCTCAGTTAGAAATGCCCTGCAGACAAAATATCCAGACTAAGAATAGTTTATGTTGAACATACATCATACATACATCACATTATTTACCACGGATTTTAGAGTAGCTTGTGCAGCTAATATCTCAATGTATACATTGCAGGTAAAAATTAAATTCAGGTAAAAAATTTTAACCTACCGGTAGGTTGAAAATCAATTTCTTTTCTCTCCTGGCCCTAATTATTCATAATAAGGGCCAGGAGAAAAAGGAAATTGATTTTCAACCTTGGTTAACAATTTTTACCTGAATTTAATTTTTACCTGCAACACTACATGTATGTAATTCTCAAAGGCATTAAAAATTCATGAAAAACAAAAGAAATCACTGCTATGAAGGAGGTTTGGATATGTGATCCTAAAATTGGGTGAACTTTTGCTTTGAAATCTCTATGAATAAAATGCTAAATGAGAAGCTATAACAAACGATTGAATGAGTGTTTTATCACATATCTTGGAAACACTTCGCAGGCAATTTAAAAAAAATGTTCATTGCACCTCTTTGTTTTTCAACCCACTTCTCAGTGTTCAGATACCTGAAGAAACAACTCTTCCTCATGTTTGATTTAACATGAAAGACAAACAAGGCATCATCAGGTGAAAATCAGTTTTTTCTTCAGCTGTATAAATAATTAGCCAGTCCCCTTAATGCTCTGTTACCCAATACTGGAGGCAATTAAAAGTCAACCCATCAGGCTGGACCACTGGGCTTACCAACAAACTTACTACTTTGAACAGGATTTAATCATTAGGAAGTAAAAAGAAAAAAAAATATTGCCAATTGGCTGGCCACACAGAGTAAGACCTACCTTTCACCCACAAGTGGAAAGTTGTATGAGCAAGAAATGACTGACTTGTTCTGCATTGCCAGCATGTAGTTTTTCCATCTTAAAATACGATGATGGATATCTACAGAATGATGCAAATTAATATTAATGACATTAACAGAATTCTTAATCATTATGTGTTAAGCTCTTGTTTGTGGAGATGATAAAGGTAAATTGGCAACTGCAAAGAGTTTGAGTGCTGATGTTTCAAGCATTAGCTGACGACCGGTTAGCTCAGTAGTAGAGCACCGGACTAGCGTGCAGGAGGTCGTGGGTTCAAAGCCCTCCTGGACCAACACTCAGGGTCTTTAAATAATTGAGGAGAAAGTGCTGCCTTTGTAATAACATCTGCAAATGGTTAGACTTTCTAGTCTTCTCGGATAAGGACGATAAACCGTAGGCCCCGTCTCACAACTCTTCATAATTGATTCTGTGGGAAGTAAAAGAACCCACACACTGTTCAAAAAAAGAGTAGGGGACGTAGTTCCCAGTGTGGTGATCTATCTTTCATCTGGTGGTTGAATGCTCAGAGATATTAGCTGCACAAGCTACTCTAAAATCCGAGGGTAAATAAAGTAATGTATGTATGTACATATGTACAATTGTATGTCAATCCACTTTGATGAAGGGCTATCACTTGAAACATCAGCACTCAAATCCTTTTCACACACCCCGAATGATGCGGCAACACAGTTTCTTTAGAAAGTAGCCCTCTTGTTTGTGGAATTCTAGCTGCTTTTCCTCTACATCCATAGTAACTTCTCATAAGTTCATGTGCTACTGACAATCATTTGAAGTCAAAAGGCCTTAAAAATGTCAGACTGAAACTGTTTTAAGAATGTGAGGACTCCAAGTTGAAAATGATAAATGCACAGTAGGAATGTTTACCAAGTTCTGTTAATTCCTCTTTATGTACACACATTTGATGAACCCTTTGTACTTCGATTAACCGCCTTTGAACATCTTGCCACTGTAGGTTGTTCAGTTCACTCTGCAAATATGTAACAATTTATTGTCTGATACTGATCAGTCGATTGACATTATTACAATGCTTAAAATACAGGGTAGGTGACATTAAATTTTCACATTAGATTTATTCACTTATTAACAAGAGGCTACAATAAATTATTAGCCTAAACTCCGGCCTGTAAAAACACAGTGTATCCCTGATTTAGTGCCAAACAAACAAAAAGAGAGAAGTCTGTCCTTCTTGCATCGGATGCATTCGCTCGTCATGATGTTTGAGTTTATTTGTTTGTAGTGAAGAGAAAATAAATCCATGGAACATGCCACTACTATGGGTCAAATCAGGATTACCTGCCTCAAAGGCAATGACAATGACCACTAGTCCATAGATGCTTTGCATAGCCAATTAGGTGAAAATGGTGTATTTATTCCAAAATGTTAATATTGTTAATGCTGATCGGTGGATAATTCTGCTCAGTGTTTAAAACTAATAAATGATTGTTATTTACCCTTGGCAAAAAGGAAACTCTTATTGAACGATTTAAGATTTGAGATATGGTAACAGAAATCTCTAAAATGACTCATGGAAGCATCTCTTGCAGAAAAAATGAAGGAGAACTATGAGCTTTGAAAGCATCTTTCCATCTCATAAGACCGACCTTCCGTGACACAAAGACGATCTTTGTGATCTTTCGTCAGTAAATGTGTAAATGATGCCACATACTTTCTACTGTGCACTGACCAATGAAAACACTACTGCAACATGCTTCCTATAGTGCATTTTGCTGCACAGGAAAAGAAGACCAAAATCTAACATGATTTATAACTTTGTGCCATATGGCCCCAGTAATAAATTAACTCCTACCTCTGGTATTCTCAGCGCATTCTTATAAAATGCCCGTATTTCCAGAAGCTTAAAGAAATGGATCACAATTCTTGCCAAACGAATAAGCCAGAAAATAAAAGCTATGATTAGGCAAACAACAATGGCAGGCTCCATACTGCAATGAAAATCAAGGAGATAGAGTCAAACATTAATTTTATCATGTTAGAAAGTATTAAGCAACACTGTGATTACATTACAGAGGTTTTTATGCCAGCTAAACAAAAAAAACTTGCTAGTGTACAGTACATGTTGCTCTTGCTAAATTATTCATGTGTTGGTTGCCCTGCTTGCAAAATACAAATCATCACTTGTTTGTAATTTATTGTTTCACTGGACTGCACTTTATGACTAATAAAATACAGCATGCAAAAACAGCAAAACTACATGTAGACAGTGCAAATGTAAACTTTTCCTCTAGGGTACAATACAAGATATTTTTCATGAACAGATGAAATTTAATTCTTTTATTTCTTATATACATGTGTATGCACAGCTCAAAGAGTCATTTTCTTTATGAGAAACTAAATTTGAAAGAACAGTGCACATCTAAAATCTCTTTAATGTGCAGATCATCAGTAAGAAACAATAATCATGTTAAAAGAAACTTACTGTTGTACTTTGTGGAAACGAACTACATTGGAGAATGTGGGGTTCTTGTGATTAAACAAAGTGTCATAATCCACACATAGAATCAAGAATGATGTAAAAATAACCACAAACACAAACTGGCTGCAAAAAATAGAAATAAAGCACTCTTAAATGCTGACTTTTCCTTGTCACTAATAAATAAATAAATTAATGTACAACTACATTCTGTAAATTTTTAATTAATTAATTAATTAATTTAAATCAATACTTAACTATTTAAAATGGAAGGGCTCAGTGAAAGAAGGGCGTAAGTGATGATTTTGGTCATTTTGGTGATGTCATCCAAATGAGCTGAATTTTTGCATGTGGACTTTGATACATTAGAAAAACATTGCCCTATATTTTTTTTCCACTTTTTTGCGCTCAGTTTTCAAGACAACTCGGGCCAAAATATGCATTCAATGCGTCACTTAGCACAGTTTTTCCTGCTTGGATGACTGAAACTGGACATGAAATGATTGGCAGGGACTTATTGTTTGATAGTGTGACGTAGACTATAAGTTTGGCGGTTAAAACATCAATTCACTGATACGAAACTTACGCGGTTGAGGTCAGCTCGATTGGTAATGAGTTCTATTTAATCGCATTACGCCCGAGTGTTTGCCTGCTCGCCTAGTGGTAGAAAAGACATCATGAAGTCTTGATACCCGCAAGCCACTAGCTTCTCTGAAAGAATCCAAAGAAGTTTTCTCCAAATCATGAAATCCCTCTGTTTTGGAGTACAGATTATGAGGCCAGGCAATAAAAAGTCTGAAAGCAACTCTCGTCTAAAACTCAGCGCTCCATTGCTAGTCTCGGACCGTCTGTCAAAGGTTACCGTGCTAAAAGTTCGGAAAATGAGAGGTGTTTTTGGACTTTAGGCTGAAAATCTCCGATGTTTGGAGAGAGTTGTCCATGCTTGGAAGCCATAGTTCTCCCACAATTCATTGCGGCCACAGAGGACGTTGTCACAGTGAAAAGTTCCTGTGGGTGACGTGACAGGATTAAATCTGCTCAGACTACGCGTACGGTAGATTATTTTCACTTCAGAAACATTACGGAGAAATCATTTAAGACAGAGAAACCGGCAAGATGAAACGTCCGTCCGTTTTTGATGAGCATCCTGAATATAATGCAAGGAAAAGCTGGCGCATGTGGCAAATATTGAAAGCGAAAATGCATTCGTTATCATGTGGTGTTTTGTAAAAACATGCTGGCGAATATCAACACATAAATCACTTTGCCGTGATGACCTCGGTTATTTTGCTTCCGTGGAGGCTTGTAAACATCAGCAAAAAGCATTTTCATGCGAGGTAAATGTCAGCAAGAAGTATTTTCACGCGAGATAAACAGCAAAATGTATTTTCAAGCGAGATATTTTTAATTAACACTTTGTTGTGTGACGCATGACAAAACATTAACGATTCAATTTCACAGCATGCAAATAATGCTGTTAGGTCTAACTTAATCAATGTTAGAGCTAACCCCTTGAATGCTGTTTTCAAGTCGGACAAACTCTTTGCGCGCTGTTTTAAGTCAACCAAGAATGTTGTGGACTGTTTCTGAGCCAAGCAAGCTTGTTGAGCGCTACGATTAAGCAAAACACAGGTAGTAACACCTGTAGTAAGTGCTGCATTCAAGAAAAAAAGTAGACCCGGCATATTTCCAAGTCAGCTGGGCATCTTGTGTGCTGTTTATGAGTCAAAAAGTCATATGGCACATTATGTCTTATTGAGCAGAGACATTCCGTGTTGTCTTAAGTCAGTTACAAGCATTTGGCGCTTAGTTTTCATATGAAGGGCTTGGTGGAAGACTGTGCTAAGTGACGTGTTGAATACGTATTTTGGCCTGCGTTTTCTCGAAAACTGAGCGCAAAAGAGCGAAAAAAATATAGGGCAATGTTTTTCTAATGTATCAAAGGCCACATGCAAAAATTCAGCTCATTTTATAGACGACATCAGCAAAATGACCAAAATCATCACTTACGCCCTTCTTCCACTGAGCCCTTCAATTAGAAACTAACTCAATATGGAGGCAGAGTGGGTTTCAAATCCAGTGCACCAAACCATTAAACCATGAGTTGAGGCTCAGTAAACATAATGTAAGGCTTAAATGGTGAAGGAAGACAATAAAATGTATGTGACAGCAGCAAAAGAAATTGTTTTCCTCATGATTAAAAAAAAAAGTTCCTTTTAGTACTCAGTTAAAGCCACGGCTACACGAGCAATTTTTTGCTCGTGCTGGTGACGTGAATTTTTCAAATTTTGTCACGTCGCCAGCGCACGATGAAAATCGCAAGTGTAGCCACCCTCGCGCAGGTGATGCGCAGCTGAAAAATCGCAAGAGAAAATTCACCAGAGTTGAAACTTTTGCGACAAAATTGCACAGATTGTTGGCCGTGTAGCTCGCGCTCTTCAATTTGTCACTCGTGTAGCCACCCCGGGCGCACTGGTGACGCGACAAAATTTGAAAAATTGCATCACTGTTGCAAGCAAAAAATCGCTCATGTAGCCGCGGCTTAAAGAAGGTGCCAACATTATGTTCAAGCAAGACAACTTAGTCCTGTCGATATGAAAAGACCAATCAGTATAAATTATACTAGTTGCATACATTAACTCAAAAATCTCATTTAAGAGAATGCAAACAAATCCATGATTCCTGTGATATTCATATATGTGGTATTGGTTAAGGAGAGCAACATTTTCAAGTCTGTAAGAACTTTTAATAACTTACATCAATAAGTTGATAGCCACATTTACTCATAACTGGGTCCAATCTATAAATGCTATAAATTATCAAATATAACATTAAAATATCTTAAAAGGAGGTAAAGTCACCCCTCTAAGATTATCATAAGGAGCCCAAATCCATTATTTGACCAGAGAACTTTTTGTTATAAAATCTGCCATTTTGAAATAGGGCAAAAAAGGCATGATGAATAGCACTTCTCAATAAATGTCACCTAAATGTTTGTTTATTCAAGGGAATGTCACATAACATACCGGTAATGTTTATTCAAGATTCAAAGGAGAGAATAAATGACTGATAAAAAGTACATCTTGAAAAGGAGAAACAGAGGTTAGCCCTATAACATTTCACCTAAAATGAAAATATGTACAACATCTAACAGTTAAAGATCCACAACTATATACAAAATGAATAAAAATATATACAATAAATGGTATTAATATAAAATAGAAATGGTTTTACAAATATTTACTAATATCATCAAACTGCAAAACCAGTAGAATCAAAAAAGGATATCCGAATAAAAAACTCGTCAAGATTTTCTATGTGATTCCAGCGGCCTGCGTGAAAAAAAAAAACAAGACTAAGAATGGTTTAAATAAATTAAATACAGTCAAACCTATGGTAAACAGACAGTCTGGGACCAAGCATTAGTGTCTGCTTATGATGTGTCCACTTCAGGATAAAACAAATGCAGAGTTTCAGTGGAGAAACAGGAAGCATGGTTTATTGGTGTATGTTTACTGGAGGAGTGCGCTTAAAGAGGTATCCGCAAGCAGAGGTTTGACTGTATTATAACCATATTAATTATATTAATTCTAATTAAAATTACAGGCACAGCATATCATCACTCATCACTATTAATTTTTATCATTAAACATGAGTATTTTTTTAAGTTTGCTGGCATGGTCAGTGGACACATAAAGAGCACTAATTGTAAATGAAATTTGTCACAAATGAATGAAATAGTCTAAAGAAACCCTATTGTAGCATTTCAAATAAATTCACCTCAAAATAAAATATACTGGTAAACCACATGGCTAGTAGGGTTGTTTTCTGAGCTAACGGAGATGTGTTGCTGGATAGGGCCACACTTGACTATAATGCATATGGGGCTGCATTAAAATTTCACCATCATTTTGTTCCTGTAATGGCATCACAGATACCTTTCAAACAGTTCCCGAAAATGCAAGAAATAATAATTGCTAAATTTTTGCCAATAACAGAAAAACAAGAAAGTAAGAGAGTTTTGGGCAATGTATGTGTTACATGTTAAATTTGATCTCAGGTTATTTTTTATTTAACCCAGGTCAAAATGAAATTCCTAAAAGTCTCCTAGCCCTGATTATTCATGAGAAGACAAAGGAATTTCACCTTGACCTTGGTTAAATAAAAAATAACCTGAGATCAAATTTAACCTGTAACACATATAATTATAATAATTTTGCCATAAAATGACTCAACTAGGGTGCATAACTGCACGGCCACAAGCCAGACTATAATAGGGCAGGGACTCTAAGAGGCCAACAGCACGTCTCAGCAAAAGCTAACTTAAGCACTCCCCTCCCCTCCCCTCAAGGGTAAACCAATTTAATATGGGTCAAAAGATATACAGTGTAGCAGGAAGTTTGTCTCATGAACACTCAAACTGTCTAAATTATGACCACTCATACAAAAACTGATGGTACAGCTGTACAGTACATAATTCATCAACTTACTATCAACAAATTTTGCATACATATTACTTTCTTCATTTAACAAATTATCTATTGTATACCAAAGTATAATATATGTTGTGGTATGGAAATTTACACCCTGTACTTTGGTATGAAATTATTTCATACCAGTATGATATTTATTTCCCTTGTCTCCTAAACCTAATTATTGATAGGAGACAAAGGAAATAAATTTCATACTGTTATGAAAAAATTTCATACTGGTCAAAGTAAATTTCATGCCAAAACATATCCATTCTGCATTTTAATAATAAGGTGTCACAAATTAATATTTTGCATGATTTCTGGCAATACCTCTTGGGGTAAACTTTAAATCTAGCTCGATACACTCTCGGTGAAAGAACTTTTAAGGTTAAACTGCACTTGCGTTATACATGTAATACATGTAGGTAACCGACACCCTCCCGCCTAAAACCCAACAGTCATTCAATACATACTTTACAAGAATGTAAAGGTACCTTTTTCAATTTCTTCAAATCCGCGGGCACCAATGTCAAAACCCTGTGGAGGTAAATCTTCTTCAGGATCGTCTGAATTGGAGTTTAATCGCGTGTACTGCGTGCGAAACCCTGCCATGTCTAACAAACTTGGTAGACTGTTGATAATGTCACGTTATAATCAGCGATCGCTCATGCATTAAAACAGAGCGACATCTATTAATTCCCTGCACTTTAACCAATTCAGAACAGGCAAAATGTTTCCTTTTAAATTCCATCCTCATAAAAGCGTTGAAACGTAGACATTTTGCAGCCCAGTAGTTTTGAGGGAACACGGAGACTGATGAGCAATTTTCAAATATGCGTCATCGTAACTATTACAATACTTCTCCTCCAATTTTGGTCGTTATGTATCTTCTCTTGCACTTTTGTATAATTCCAAGGCTAAATATTTTAAGTCTGGTAGTTATGCTTCCTTGTTGTCATTCCAGGAATAGCAGAGGGACTTGAATTTCCATCAAATCAACCAGTATTTCGTCAGCCCTTTCTTCGTCGAAATTTTGCAATAATTTTGTTTATATCGCAGTGCGCATGCGTAGAAGTAGCGTTGTGCGAGATCTGCCAAGTTCCACAACACCCCGTACCCAGGCCCCGCGCCCCAGTTGTTCAAAGACTTTCCAACGTACAACTGGCTACTTCTTGCTGGATAGCGAGTTATACATTAAACGAGTTTTTAACTCTTTGAAAAACTAACTCGGCCCCACGGCTTTTCTTTTTTTCTGCAAAGTCAAAAAGTCTAGGTCCCAGAATTGGGTCTTTTGACCTGTAGGTCATGCGCAAGCAGAGGTCATCAATTATCCGCTAAACTATAAAGCCCCGTTCAAACAGTAATGATAGTTAACAATTAGATTATGAGCTCGAGATTTCTATCGCGTGATAGCTGATGAGGGCGCAGCCCGAATCAACTATTACGCATAGAAATCGAGAGCGAATAATCTAATTGTTTTAGTATAAATCTACTAGTCGTTCAAAACTAAACAAGTAAATTATCTAAATCCTCCTCGCAGACAGTTCGAAAACCCGAAGAAGCGGCCGCCATTTTGTTGACAATCGCTACTCACTATCTATCACAGAATAGATAGCGAGTAGCGTAGCCAATCAGAGAACGGCATTCGTGATAGAACGCTAGTAGATTTATACTAATTGATGATAGTCGATGATAGTTTTAACTATCACGCGCGTTTGAACACAAACTATCATGCACTATCATCGACTATCATGAACTATCATTCACTTTGAACCTGCTCAAAAATCTCATGATAGTCGATGATAGTTTTCGTCGTTTGACCGCGCGCATGATAGTTGATGATAGTTGATGATAGTTTTGGACTTTTTAACTATCATCGACTATCATGCGCCGTTTGAACGTGGCTTTAATCACATGCAATATCGCCTAAGACCTGTTTAGCCGTTGGCCGAGTTGGCTTAAGGTGGGGATAAACGTGAATTTGTGTGAAATTTGAAGGAGTTTGAAGAAGGGATTGTAATGGAGTAAAAATGTTTGAAACACTTCCAGTTAATTGCCACCCCACAAAGGCACTGCAGGTTGTTGGGAAACTGTTTGGTATCCGTCAACTAATTTCTAACTTCAAATTTCTATTAATTAAATCTTCAATATTTCCTAAATTTAACTAATCCTTTGAGAAAAATTATCTCTTCCCACATACACCCAAAAATCACCAAAAAATTCACATAATATCCCACAACATAGCTTTGTGAGATGAGCAGAGGGATTTTTGATTGCTTGAAACGCGAACGATATATCAACGTGAAATCCATGTTAAGGGGCTTGAAAACGATGTTTAGGTTAACTCCCGCCTTAAATTGGGGAAATTCCGCAAAATTGAGCCGAATGTCTGCTTTGTTATTCAACGCACTTATAATAAATCATGGTTTACTAAGTTTGTTGCAAAAATTATAACTGGAAAACCCGCCTTTTTCCACGACACGCGAAATTACGCAGGATAGCTGTTTTGTACGTGTGACGAATATTGAGCGCGCCATGACTATATTTGGACATGGCTACCACTGCCCGGTGATATGGCTGTGCGCATGCGTCAGGTACTGGCCAGGCGATGTTTGAGTGTGTCACTAGCTTTAAATTCTACAAAACTTGAAAATCAACAAAGCTTCAATTGCCATTCCTAACAAATGTATAAAATTGGCAGTAGACCACATTAGTGAAGCCCTGACGGAAGTGTTTAACTATTCTCTTGTTCAAGGGATAATGCCCGATATATTAAAGGTATCGAGAGTAACCCCTATAGAAAAAGGCGGAGATGCAACTGACCCATCAAACTTTCGTCCAATATCTACACTTTACCCATTTGCGCAAATCTTTGAGAAGCTTGTCTACTCCCAAGTTTTAACTTATCTAGAAAAATATGATATTCTGAACAAATTTCAGTTTGGCTTCCGCAAAGGACGATCAACAGAACAGGCGATAGTAGAAATTAGTGATGATTTGAAGAAAGCCATAGATAACAATCTATACACTTGCGGAGTCTTTCTAGACTTCGCTAAGGCTTTTGACACTGTAAACCATCAAATCTTGCTTAAAACGTTAGAGGCATATGGCATAAGGGGTATTCCCTTAAAGTGGTTCACAAATTACTTGTTTAATAGGCAACAATATGTTTCTCTTAATAGTGTTGAGTCATCAAAACAAACGATGAAATGTGGTATACCACAGGGTAGTTCCCTTGGCCCTCTTTTATTCTTACTCTATATAAATGACATTTCTAACTGCTCTGATAAATTGAACTTTAGGATTTTTGCTGATGACACTAATGTTTTTGCCTCATCACCTTCTATTCGCGATCTTGAAAAACTAATTAACGAAGAGCTGGCTAAAATTAAAGAATGGTGGGATCTAAACAAACTATCTATAAATATTAAGAAAACTAATTACATGATTGTTAAATCCCCTAACAAGAAATCAGGAAACATAAATATTAAATTACCAAATAAAGATGGAAATAGTGACGTAATAGAAAAAAGAGATCATATTAAATACTTAGGTGTCTTACTTGATGAAAAGCTTTCATGGAAGCACCACATAGCATACGTCTGCTCTAGAATTGCCCGAAATACTGGGATTTTTAGCAAACTAAGGCATTATATGTCTCTAGCCCAATTAAAACAACTTTATTATAGTCTTGTCAATCCCTACGTATATTATGCTATTCTTGCATGGGGGAGTGGGTTTAAAACTCAAATTAAAAAAGTACAAACAAAACAAAACACAGTAATAAGAACAATATTTTTTGCCACTACTCATGGAAAGAACACTGAAAGTGCTTTTCCCCTTATGAACCTATTAGATATCCTATCAGTTACTTCTATCTTGAAATTGCAAGCACTTAAATTTGCACATCGCTGGCATAGCAAAGCACTACCAAACATCTTTGAAAACTATTTTCAGTATGCTACTGATATTCATGGTTATAATACCAGATATGCCACTAATAAAAATTTTTATAAGCCGTGCACAAGAACCAACATTGGAAAACAATCTGTATCTTCAATTGTAGTTGACCTTTGGCAAGATCTTCCAACTAGCTTGAAAATCTTAACACTTTTACCTTTCCTGGCAAATTAAAAGAATTTCTTCTTAAAACTCAATCCAGTAAGTAAAATCATACCAACGACTGCCTATATATGTGCTTATTTTTACGTCTTAGTTTTTAAATGTGTGTATCTGTTGTTGTTTCTGTGTTGTTCTTGTCGTATCTGCTACAATTTGTTTAATTAACTTTCCTTAGCTAGGGGCTAACTAGAAAACTTAAGTTTACTTAGCCCTAGACACCTTTAAATGGTAATGGTTTAGCTTTTTATCCCCTTTTTACAGATCGAAATTCCTTTAAAAAATGTAATGCTAATTGTAAGAAAAGGTGTAAATAATAAAGATTGTTGTTGTTGTTGTTGTTGTTGTTGTTGTTACTATGAACTGCATTTTATGATTAGGATTAGGCCATAGTGTTGGTTATTACACTGTATTGGTTATAATTTGGTGTCCCCAAAAAGCGTTTGGGTTTTCCCACATGTTAGATAACTCGACACATAAATAAAGTTATTCATTCATTCATTCATTCTGCATAATAAATATGGGCTATTGGCCAAGCGTGAGGTCAAGATGGCGGGATATTGGCCAAGTTCTCTTTTGCGTGTTTATTGACCGAGACGAAGTCGACGAGGTCCATAAACACACACACACACACACACACACACACACACACACACACACACACACACACACACACACACACACACACACACACACACACACACACACATACACACATACACACACACACACACACACACACACACACACACACACACACACACACAAGAACGAGGCCAACATCCCGCCAAATTGACCGAACAAGCTTGGTCAATAAAGGATTTATTATATGACTCAAAGGACGCTATTGAAAGACAGTAAAACGCGGGACGAACGGGTTATCCCGAACAGTCAAGATGGCTCCTTCTTGACCTCGCGAGTAGCCAATCACAGCAGAAGAATTGATTCATCTTGACCGCTGAAAGAGACAGTCATATAATAAGTGGGTATTATTCACGTGTCACACGCCATTGACTACAGAACAGATAGTGAGTAACCGAAGCCAATCAGATTACACTGAGCCTTTGTGATAGCAAGTTAATAGATTTATAATAGTTAATAATAAGATTATGAACTTGTGCATTCTATCGCATACAACTATCATTATGAAAGTCGAGAGCCAATGGTATATTTTTTCAATACAACTCTCGTTCGATAGCTCACTGAAATGAGAGCTTATATCGCAAAGTTTTAACTGCGCCAAAGGAGCACCGTTTGCCTACTCGTGTTCTATTTAACAGTTAGATTATGAACTCCAGATTTCTATCGCATGATAGCTGATGAGGGCGCAGCTCGAATCAGCTATCACGCATAGAAATCGAGAGCGAATAATCTAATTTTTTTAGTATAAATGGACTAGTCGTTCAAAACAAAACAAGTAAATTATCAAAATTCTCCTCACAGACACTTCGAAAACGCGAAGAAGCGGGCGCCATTTTGTTGACAGCCGCTACTCATTATCTATTTAACAATTAGATTATTCGCTCTCGATTTCTATCGCGTGATAGCTGATGAGGGCGCAGCCCGAATCAGCTATCGCGCATAGAAATCGAGAGCGAATAATCTAATTGTCTTAGTATAAATCTACTAGTTGTTCAAAACTAAACAAGTAAATTATCAAAATTCTCCTCACAGACACTTCGAAAAGGCGAACAAGCGGGCACCATTTTGTTGACAGCCGCTACTCACTATCTATCACAGAATAGATAGCGAGTAGCGTAGCCAATCAGAGAACGGCATTCATGATAGAACGCTAGTAGATTTATACTAACACTAGCCTCCTACGCAGACATCTTTTGGCTCGTCACGCAATCTTTCCTCCCCAAAGGAAAGATTGCGTGACGAGCCAAAAGACGTCTGCGTAGGAGGCTATACTAACACCGAATAGATAGCGAGTAGCGTAGCCAATCAGAGAATGGCATTCGTGATAGAACGCTAGTAGATTTATACTAACTATATATAGTATGGAAGTGTAGTTAATAAGATTCTTGAGAGATATTCGATAGATTTTCCCCCACTCGGAGTAAGCACCAAACGGTAAAAGCCAGAGCCGAGCAATTTCTGAGTCGTTTATAACTTCACAGGGATATAATTTGGACGGAAACAGAAGCGTATCATACGCTTCTGACGGAAACCGAGGGGGACCTGGTCTACACTTTGGGTTGCTATTTATAAATTGAACTGACATTGTATTGTTAGCCTCAGTAGCAAGCATTCAATTTCCGTTCGAACAGATTTTAATGCATTCTGACCGCGCGAAAATTGGGGCCCTCTCCCCTAACCTCTCTCCCGTCTTCCCTCTTTTTTTTTCTCTCGTCCCAATTTTCGCGCGGCCAGAAGGTGGAAAACTTCGTTCGAACGGGAACGCTTGTTACGCAGGCTATTGTTTAGTAAATGCCGATTGTCGAATGCTACCTTGCAGTCAATATTTTCTAACGGTTACTTTTACTGCCCTTCTTTCATTTTTTGAGGTTGGTTGAGTGATTATCGTAATTAATGCAACAAACAAAACAACTCAGAGAAATAGTTTTCTTCCATTTATTTACAGGCAATTCAACTTGCGCTCTTTTGCATTCATTCTATTTTATTTCAGCCAATGTTTTATGCACTATGTGCACTGTTCGTCACTAATTAATTAATGATGGTAAGTATGTTACACAGAAACCTGTTCTGTGCAAGTCAACAGGCTGAGACTCTTATTTATTGAATTCTTAATTTATGATGCAAACTGGCATGAAGTTCATTTAACGTTTTCAAGCCTCTTTGTTTTGGGGAAAGCTTTTGGGAAAACTCTCGAATCAACGAAAATATCACGCCCACAGTTCCCTCCAGGAGACTGTGCGCATGCTATCACTATGCTAAATTTGTGTTCTTCAATCATTTACACATATTCGAGAGAGGATTCCTCTATTTTTAAAACAAATTCTCTATCATTTGCAAACTTAAGACACTGTGAATACATCTCCTCTATTCAGTTGAAAAGTTTCAGAAACTAAACTAACGAGTCTACTCTCCTGCCAATACAACTGCTCCGATCCCTTTGCCCCAATGGCTTACGCCCATGCGCAAAGTATCGGGTGGTGGTCATAGGGATTGGCACTCCAAAAAGAAATGGATTTCGGGATGAGAAATTCATCGTTATCTGTGGTTAAAATGTCCGTTAAATAGGGTCATGAGATGGTAAATAGAAGATCGATATAGACTTTACGTAGAGGCGTCAGGCGTGACATTAATCGCCTCTCGACCACCATGAGAACGAGGCTAGGCGATGACGACGATGCTTATTCAGAGTCGATCAGTTAGTTCCAATAAGGGCGATGTTAAACTACCTGACTGGAAATTGTTGTAAAGCAGAGTTTGTAGATATGGCTCCTCAGTGTGAACACATAGGTCACTGGATGTGTCTGACCATATATCTAGGAAAGAAATCAAAATAAATGGAAACCGCTATTAGCATATTGGTGTTACTTTTTGCACTTTTACTCGATTAAAATGACTTTTGAGAATACATACATGCGTACATACTCTTGTGTCACTCCAGAAAGCAGCTAAGGGTACCAGAGCCCCGTTCGAGGAAGGGCTAGCCTTGGACGGAAGATATATAATGAAAATTGGACTGAGTGGAGTCCAGTTCAGAGTAGAATAGTTTTGCGAAATAATATGTTACAGATCTATGTAAGACACGTATGGCGATATCCTAGAAAAGAAGAAAAGTTAGGGCTTTAGGGCTTTGATTAAGATTTGGCTATCACACAATAATCTAAGTTTGAAGAGAAGCCCCATCTTCTGGATTAAGAACCACTTAGCTCGGGTTCTTTGTATTTAGAATACTTCACAAATTAATGTGATCAAGTAAGCTGAAGCCACTCTAAGGGCACTAAGGCCACAAGGTAGCGGGCATTACCCCCTTGAGTGGCCTTAGTGCCCTTAGAGTGGCTTCAGCTTACTTGATCACATTAATTTGTTCACGAAGTATTATTGTCACTCCAGCCACATCCCACAAACTTTTACGTTTTCTTTGTATTTAGGAGTGGTTTTCCAAAAGTCGTGGGAACCGAGTGACAATTGAGTTTGATTGGCAAATTCTTAAGCAGGCACTGATCGAATTGATGGCCGTGCAAGCTCGACTGTGTTGCCTCTTTCGTTGGTGATACTTTTAAGACTCTTACGGTTTTTCGGGGCAGAATTTCTATACTTTTAGCATTCTATGTTTTGTTTCGCAGTGGGGTCACTTAAGGACTCCCTTAAAACAACTGTGTGGGAACATAAAGGAAGGAAGGTTATTGAACACAACGCTTTTGTTTCATATCTAAACAGAGCAGGATCAGAGTATTATATGAAATCGTAGAAAACTCTGTAACAAGATACGACCATTGATTTGAATTACAATTTTAGGAATACAAGGAAAGTTTGGTAAAACACATTCATTTTAGAAGTTGAGAAATCTCAGAAAATATTTGTTTTTCTTCGTCTGAATTTCTTCGCTGCATTCTTATCCCTCACATACTATCGACTCATACGGACTTGCTACAATAAGGGAACGTACTTACGTAATACGGGGGTGTGGGACCTTACTGATAATAACACGTCAAATGAGCGGCTCACTGACCGCCATATGAAGGGAAGCGGTTTTTGAAAAAAAGGCAACCAACGTTTCAGTCACCGATTACAGTGTAACGTTATTTACTGCATCATTGTTTCCCTCTGCTAAGCTGATAACCGGTTCTTAAACTGATCTTGGATTAACAAGAAGATGAAAATTGCTTATCAAACAAAGATTGCCAGGGATTACGATTTTTTGCGAAGATCTCATTAGAGAATTTTTTGTTTGACTAGCTAAGCCTTAGATAAAAACTGAAAGCTCATTGACACTGTGATACAAGACACCGGTTACCTTCTACGAAATTAGTGTCTCAGTTCCGGACACATGCAATGAGCCCCAAAAATCCCTTATCAGTGGATAGATTTCATGTGTTGGTTATACGACCAAACCGCAAGTTCATATATATATTGTAAGTATGCCGGATAAGCCAGTATGGAATTGGAAGGGACGATTAAAACGGCCAACTTGCAACACGCTCACCACTCGCTTTATATTACGAAAAAAAAAGACTGAGATAATTCCCAGCCTGCTAAGCCATAGGCTCAGTTGAAAAAGGCTTTTACCGCCCACTCAGTCAGGCAGCTATCAATGAGTCTCTTACTCCTTTCATTCCTTCCATGACTATAGTGAGCATCAGCGAGAAAACATGAGCAGAAGAAGAAACAAAGTCACAAAATTAAGCATAAAAACTAGAAATGGTAGTAGTAGTAGTAGTATTAGTAGTAGTAGTAGTAGTAGTAGTAGTAGTAGTAGTAGTAGTAGTAGTAGTAGTAGTAGTAGTAGTAGTAGTAGTAGTAGTAGTAGTAGTAGTAGTAGTAGTAGTAGTAGTAGTAGTAGTAGTAGTAGTGTTGGTGGTGGTGGTGGTGGTGGCGGTGTACGACTGAAGAAGAAGGAATGCCGATGAATAACACAAATACGAAGAATAAAAAGCAGTATTTATATGGCTATAGATATGGCTATTAATTGAAAGATCACTGAGATATTTGAGTATAATCGACACACAAAATACATAGAAGGTTGTAGGTTCTACTGCAGAAGAAGGCAGGGCGGGGATTAACATCATTCAGCTAAGAAGCTTAAAATACAAGGGTCATAAGTTCAAGGCGTTCGTTCGCCAAATAGTATCAATTTTAAAATGATTTGGCACTAAAGAGCAGAAAATTGCTGCAGGCTGAAGTCGCAAACAAAAATCCATCTGACGCCAATTGAAACCTGGTGGCCTCAAGATATTGTCGGTTCAAGTAAAATAACATTATGACGGACTGAAACAGTTATTAGTCAATAGGTTACAGGTGTGTATTCGATAGGCGAACGTGTCTTTTTTTTCAGTGGGCACGAGTGTTTTCAATCTGAGAATGTTTTCTCAGTTTCGATCAATTGTATTCTCTGCAGAATACATGGAAGTGCCAATTCTGTAAAAATTATACCGAAATCATCTGGTCTAAGAACAGCAAAAACTGATTCAAGTGCCAGCTGAACAGTTTGGGTAACTGAAAATATTGGAATCTGAACAATCATCACCTGCAATTGTAAAATCTGGCTTAATATCAGTGTTAATTGATTGCAGAGAAATAAATAAAAATTTTTCACTCTGGTTCAAGAACGTGATGGAATTGCTTTCAAAAAATTTGTTTAATAGATGACATACTGCGTTATATGATAAGAAATATTAATGCAATTATTTTTTCAAAACTTAGCCAAGTTCAAATGTGTCAGTTTACCTTTAAATCAGGACCGGTGATACTGCGAACCGGGCCGTTGCCAAGAGATAACGTTTATGATGATGATTGATGTCACTACCGACAAGGGTGGGCCAATAAAAAAAGAATGAAAAACATCTACTTATCTTGAGTGTGGTACTGAAATACTTAACATGCAGTCAGTTTTACTACTTTTATAAAGGGAGACTACGCTTATGTCTTCCATTTAAGGCGTTTTAAGTCAAGAACTAAAACATATTTAGCGTTTGCAAGATTTCAGATTTCCAATGGTTGTCAGTCAGATAAAGGCGATATTTATTGGCGTTTAATCGTTCTTTGCACATATGGCAATTAAAATAGTCACTTAACTGACACGGCATTTAACGAGAAAGATTTTATCTTTGGCTTCAGTGTTCATAAATACCATTCTGTATTGTACTGATAGCAAAACAGCCTCATTATTTCAAATTGTAATCCAAACTGCAGATAGAAAATATCTTAATTTATAACGTGGTATTTGGTTTGTGACTCGAGGTCAAACTGAATTGAAACACAACCGGAAATGAAATATGCCCTTTGTCTAGACGCTTTCGTTTCCCTCTAGAATATGCTATAATTCAGTTCCCTTTTATGGTTTTCAAAATCAAAATTAGCACGGTCGGGGTTCTATGAATGGTATTTTAACTTTTCTTATCTTAAATGTAAATCATGACTGGTTTTTTAATAAAGATTTTGTGAGTTTTTCAACGAAATCCCTTTAATAAATCCCCTGAAGTGTGGACAACCATGCTTTACTCAGAAATATACTTTCGTCTTTTATTTCAGTTTCCTTTGTAGTGACAAAGGATCAACGCCAAATTGTCTCCTTTAAATCGCTACGACATTATAAACATTTGGATTGCGGGCATATCTTAATCACGTTATTATCCTATTTTGGAGCATTGTATTTTGTGATTATATCCTCGTAATCACCAGAACATGCTTTATAATAAGCTTTTAATAAGTTCGGCAAAACATAATCAAAAACTGAAACGAGATATTTCTCCTGGAACACGACAGAAATCCTTGCTTTCCTTTATTGTAACCTTATCTAATCGATTTCTAACTTTCATAAAAGAAGGTCGCTGCTATTGCGTCATAGAAACCTGACCACAGGAACACCAGATCAGCTGAATGGAGAGGCTTAATTGTCGGGCCTTTTGATGAATTCAGCCTGAAAATAAAACTCGAAAACTTGATAAATTAAAAAGACTGAAAGGTCGGAAATACATTTCACGGAAGCAAAAATAACTGAAATTAACATAGTTATTTAGTGAGAAGGCTTTGGTTTTTGAACTGCCATTCAGATTTCCCTTTGTCAAGTACGAAGGATAAGTCGACCAACAGGTTAAGCGTTTAAAGCAATATTAGAGAGAGGCTGTTGGAAAAAGGAGCTCGAGATACCAGCCATTCACGTCAAAGCATTCAAATTTAAAAATAGACACGGCTTTGTCCTCATTATGCCATACACTTTATAAGGGCATGTGGAAAATGCGATAGATCCCTCTAGATACCTCTTTTTTTTTTAAGACAAAAATATTAGAACGATTACATTAATAAGTGTTTTGTGAGTGCAGAAAAAAATGTCAGGTAATAGATATTTCGCGGAGTCTTTCCTTATATGGGTGTAGTTCAAAGGCGGGAAATGGGAACGTGAGTAGCAAGCTTTCGGCGTAAAACGATCATGGAAAAACATGTCATTGATAACTGAGCCCATCATCGACTGAAGTTTATTCGAGCCTACGAAACGTCCAAATTTTTTTTGGTTAAAAGCACGATTGATTGATATCATCCTTACAGCTAAAAAATGTCTTCCAAACAAGTCAGTTCTAAGTTTCTAGTTTCTTCATGTGATAAATTATATTACTATAAAAACGTTTTGGGAGAATTTTCTGCTCTCCAGTGACGCTCTTGTTTATTTGCACTTTAGGAATGAAAAAGTAAATAAGCAGAGAGGAGTTTACAGTGGCTTACCTTGCCCTTGTAGAAAATCGCCATCTTCTAACTCACGATCGTTAATACAGAACTCCTCTCCCAAGATTTCATACAACTGTGGTTCCTCGGAATCACGATACTCCACAGTCTGTACATGTATTCTTTGATCCTGATCTAAAAGCTTAGTCAAGTGTTCAATCCACTTACTTGCAACCCTAAGGATATCAATTTTAGAGATGTCCACGGTATTTGCCACTGGCAGAGCATTTCTTAGCTCCACAAACGCTCGGTTCACCCCTTGTATTCTCCTTCGTTCGCGTTCATTAGCCGCTCGGCGCTGCCGACTAACTCCTGTTAGCATACGCTTTCTTCGCCTCTTCATTTTTCGCCTGCCCTGTTGAACGACGGGACTGCCCACAGTCTCCAAGTTCCCATCACTTCTGGCTGACGATTGTGAGGAAGTGGGTGAATTTTGCATTTGTTCCAAGCACGGAGAATTGCTGTCGACTTCTTCCTCACCCGACCACGAAGCCTCCAATTTTGCTATCGACATTTGTGCGTTGTTGCACGTTAGCTGAGCGTGTCAGTGCTCTGTGTTGGTAGTGATGGGCGAAAAACGCTTATATGTAATAAGCGAGCTTTGTAAAACGACCCTTCTGTCAACGCCAGCATAAGGCGAATGGCATTCCACAGTCAGTGAAGGAAGCATTTGGGCGAGTCAAGCTTCGTAACGGTATGAGTATAGTAGGGTGTCGATTGCGGTGAAGAGATAACCTCCCTGAAATATGTACATCAAGTCATTTGATTGGCAGATCTTGATAGCTCTGTCTAAGCTACATTTAGTTCCACGCATTTTGCTGCACCAGCGAGTCACTGAGCTGGAGCTGGTCGTTTTCTATTTTTTTTTACGTCTTCTGTCGCTAGACGGGTCCGCTGTCGCAAAACACAACACAATGCGGCGTGGGTGCCAGTTAAGCTGCGGACTTAATTGTTTCCTCGAGTACTGGGCAAAGGCGGTGTCCCAGTTATAAAGGAGATGCCGCTTTGAATTAAATTAAACTATTCATTGATGGCAGCTCATTAAAACATATTTACCCGTAACGGTGCTTTACGAGTCAAAGGTTACTCGTGCTGAATAATTCTGGAACAAGCAAACCATATCAGATCCGAGGGTTGATTTCATGACCAGTCAGTCAGATAATATCTGTGCGCAGGAGATTCCACATTATCATTCCGTTCACTGTTTGAATTTTCTGCTCATTGTAAACAGGAACTTGGGACTTACTGTAAATTCCCCATAAATATTTTGTAAACAAGATTACCTAATGCCATACAATACACGTAATTCGGGGGTGAAAAGGCACCAAAAGCCGTTTCAATTTTAAAAAACCTCAAGATAATTGATTATCCACTAGCTATATCCATATCTACCGTTAGCACGAGCGTTTGTCGCTACCAACTATCACACTGATGAAGGGGTTATTCTCGTAGTCTGACTGTGAATATACAGTTTCTCGGCACTCAAAAAAAAACTATCACTTATCCACTAGCCGGTTTGTTAGCAAATCAATATAAACTTTCTGTGGATACAGAAACATTTCGTTTTTTTGTCACTTCAATGAGCCACCCTGTTAAATTGTCCATTTTATCATTTATATCATTTCTTTTGTACGAATTAGCTAGCCTCTTTTCCGGGTATTTCACCATCTCTCCACGTGCCGGATTTGCGAATTCAAAGACGCTGGGAAAACCATAAAAAATATCTTGACTCTCCAGGACCATCACGTTTGATCTGAAAATCATTCTTATGAATCGATATAGCTCTCTAGCCTGTCACTCAGTGCAAGAGAATTTGGGAAAGCGTGACTTTATTTTTAATTACAAAAGGATCACTTAAATTTGAAAGGCTTTAACCTACAGGTAAGCTACATAATGGTAACTGCTCACCCACTTGACCGCTTTTTTGTCATCGTTTGTTTCAAAAGTCTTTTAAAGGATAAAAGTGCTAATTGCCCATGTTCATGAACGGCCAAAACAAGACGGACCGCAAGAAGTGAAAACGTGTGAGTTCAGAAAGGCCCAGAAACAAACGCAGGAAAAGAAGAGAAAATTAATTGACTCCACACTCAACTGAAGGTTTACTGTGAAGAGAATTGATTCTATAAATCAAACCGGATTAAGTGCAGGTAGCTGACCTTCAGTTTAACCTCCGATCCGATCGCAGCTTTTAAAAGAAACACCGAGAAGGCGGGCAGGGGTGGAAAATCACTTAAATCACTTAAAAATTGAAAGCGTTAAACTCATGATTATTGTCAACGATGGAAGGAAGAGAGCGGGAGGAAATGCATTAACTACAAATACCGACCTTTTAATATACTGTCGGTACTTGCTGTGGTGCATGCACATAACTTTGAAAATCGGAAACTGTCGTCACATTTATCGGTATTTTATTTTCTTGTTATGGAATGTCTACTTTTTTGCGCCAGTTTACACCGTGCTGAAGTTAAATACACGATTGTCTGGCGAGGCTGAAGAGCACCACGAAAGTTGAATACGACAATCGCACCGTCTACATCGGCCTTCGCTGAGGTGATTGGTACAATGGCACACATCATCGTCTACCTTGGATATTTACAATAAACACTGTAATGAGTACCACGGAGTTTTGGTTGATACTGGACGGATCAATTAACAAAACAAGTAATCCAGGATATCCGGTTTGACTATTGGTTTAAAAATTTCAAGTTGTTTTGTCTACTGTGGTTAACACTGCTTGGGAGCACGCGGTGATTTCATTTGCAAAATAAACTCATGTAAAGCATAGCATTATTGCATCATCCGATTACAGATTACGGTAACGCCGGTAACACGTGTCCTGACCGAGCAGCCATTTATACTTTAGAATTTCACCCCAAACGTACAGGAGAACCACTTAATGCTAGCCAACGAAGTTCTTAGTAGATTTCACAACTCACACACTCACTTAAAGGCTAGAACTACCTCGTACAGTATGATGAACAGCACAACTAATTAGAAGATTTATCCACAGACTCAGAACTAAGAATCACCCTGTACTCACGATAAAAGACACCACAGGAGAACATCGTGGCTCAAAAGCTAGAGCCACTTTGTCGAACGCAATGAACCGCGTCACTGGGACTGACTTAACTTAGCATTACAAACGACACCACAGGAAAGTACGGCTTAGTTAAGCTTTCATATGAGAGCTGACCCCAGTCTGCGGAATTCAGTCCACAGCTCAATCAAAAGCCGTTAGAAAATCATTGCATGATCCAAACTAGAATTAATGTTGATGTTACAGTCAAGTTCGGTTGAGCCTAGTGTCATTTGGATTGTTGGTATTAACATAGGATTAGCCTCGAATGTAAGCATGTAATGTGCAATATTTTACAGCACGTTACATTGAACTGACTTGTTGCTGTGGAAAGAACGGGTTTCCGACAAAATATACCATAGATACAATTTTTTGAGCAAACCTGAGCTCGCTAGAAAAACCTGATGGAACCGCCCTTCGACCTAAAAACGCCATTAAAGCACCATTAAAAATCAACTTAAAAATTAAATGAAATTAAAAAGAACATCTGGCACTTCACTCTAAATACTGATCTACCAACGTATGCTTTTTCTGAAGACGTTGTGGAAGAAGGGTTCATGTCAATCGGCTCTGCTGTGGTTTTGGATCATGTAAAGGTATTTAGCCCTTAATGGCGGATATCTCGGAATTAGATGTTGGCCGTATAACAAGGTCTCTTTGAGTTGGTCGGTGCGGAAAGATTATTAATTCAATAAAACTCCAACTTGAAGAATCAATCGTACTTGTTGGACTGTAAATCTACAAGTAAAAGTTTTACGTGTTTCCGCTCAAATTAAGAGTGACCTAATTTTTTGTCAAATCAGTCTTTCCCTGGGGAAGTTTGCTGATTGATTTCCATTTGCTAGCGCGAATCTCGAATCCGCTCCCCTCCTCTGCTATAACCGCAACAGCGGTACTTTTATGTTGCCATTAAAGGGGCCTGTACGTTTTCCACATATAAATTAAATCCCCAAGTGTGACTAATTCAGTTATAACACTCTTCACCGGAACACGAGTTATTAACGCTTACAACTATTCTGTGCGTCTTTCAACGACTTAACAGTGCTCTATCACCAAGTCACTAAAATGAATTCATGGAGGTGTTCGTGAGATGGGTTATTCATTCTATGCCAGTGGACGTGAGAGAACAGAGAGAAGCATTGAAGACAGTGAAACTCTTGCTTAGAGGCAATCTGAACATTAACTGTCGATCATTGGCCAAGCTTTTCTCACAGCATTGAAAAATCTCAAATTTGCCGATTAAAAAGCCCGGGGGAGGGGGTACTCCCTTATATGGGCTGTTTAGGTATGTGCGGCCCCAAAGAGTATGTTTTTTTTTGCCGTTTTGGTCCGAAATAGGGCATCGAAATTGATCATTTTGGTCTGAAGCTACTTCTTCCATAAGACCATCAACAAAAAGCCCTTCTCAAATTATGTTTACGCCAACCGTGTAAGTGAAATAGGGCTGAAATAGGTCTGGAATAGGGTATCGAAATTTTGGTCAGGTCTGAAATATGGTAGCGAAAATCGCAGATTTTGGTCTGAGATAGGGTAAGGGCTTCAGGAAGCGGGCCGCACACCTCCACCCAATTTTTCTGGGAGTCCCCCCGGGGGTAAAAAGCCAACATGCGACAGAAAACAGAAAAGCACCAATAAAATGCTCCCGAAATACTCTCATTTGAACTGTAACACTTCAGTATTCAGAGTATTTCATCCACAGACTCCGAACTGTGTTAGACATGCACCGCACCTGGTATATTACCAAAGGATTTGGCACTGCTCGATACCTTTCACTCTTATTCATCTGCAGACTCGAAAGCCCCACAACCAGCTTCCGTAACTGAAATTGCTGCTGTGTATGAAACACGAAGTGTGATCATTCAAACGGCAGTTCATATGAGTCACGGTATTTCCATGTGGTGCCGTTTATTATGCTGTACAAAATTGTTTAAAAGTTGTAGTCTCTTGATAAAAAAAGTGTATAATACTGTAAAATTCCGAAAATAAGCCCTAGGCTTAGATTTGACAAAGGACGTGTTTGACTGGAATGCTGTAATGTTTTATGGTCATGCACATAAAGCTTGTTGTTGTTGTATTCTGGGGGCATTGATATACGGGGCTTATTTTTTGAGGCTAAAAATTGGAGGGAGATTTGTCTCGACAATTTTTCAACGTGCAAATGATAATGTATGGGCGTTAACTAAAATTCATGGCATCATAATCCCACTGAACATAACAGCAATAGCCTTTATTGAAAATGGAATACCATTCGTATCGCAAATGTCATACCAGCTTATGGTTCATATGGTTCACTGATAGCCTTTATAGTGTAACTCATTCGGTAGCTCAAAGATCAGACTGAGTCTAACGTGAAGGCATGTCTCGTACAGTTTGGATACGGTGGTGATGCATAATTTACGACCTTTCTTCGTCGCTTTCATCGACTCTGTGTCATACTGAGTGGCTTCATGATCTCCCTCATCTGAGGGATCGTGGAGGGAAACTCCCGAATATAAATTCCCGGGAGCGTATATTTGGAGGGGCTTAAATTCGGAGGGGCATATTTTCGCCGGAATTTTGCGGTATTGCAAATAGTTTTATGCATTTTTAAAGAAAGTCGTTGCACTAAACAAAACGTGACGGGTGTAGTGTTTCTGTGTTTTGTTTTGTTTTGTTTTTTTTTTTAATTTTTCACTAATTTACGTTGACATTTTTAAGAGAGTAAAGAAATATTGACTTGAAAGCGACGCATTTGGGTGATGTTAACAATGCTGAAACGTAAATACAGTGATTGTTGTTTTTGGGCGTGCACACGAAAACTATGTTAGTATGTGGTGGATGACAACACGTTCTGCTCAGGGTTATCGTTCAATAAACCACTGCAGGAAAATGTGATGATATTGTTTGCCATTCACTCTGACGTCATTGCACGACAATCACGTCCAAAGCCATCGTAGTGTTATTTCAAGTGGTAACAAATTCA
The DNA here is from genome assembly GCA_016490735.1 of Pachyseris speciosa. Lineage (NCBI taxonomy): Eukaryota > Metazoa > Cnidaria > Anthozoa > Scleractinia > Pachyseridae > Pachyseris > Pachyseris speciosa. The sequence goes on from JAEMWC010000024.1 coordinate 1,879,514, forward strand.
TGACAAGCAAACGCGATCACCAAATGTTAGGATTAGGTTTACAGTTAGGATTAGTGTGCGAATTAATTGGGTTTACGGTGAGGACCATCTTGAATCGCAGTGCATTGTGGGGCGATAGGGGTCAGCTTATGAACTTTGAACGGAATTCTGCATATACTGTAAATGTAGTAAAACTGTCCAAAAAATATCAGTGGAATTATGTCTTGAAATGATAAAACTATTTCGCCTATTTCGCCATTTTAACATCTTGTTTTATTCTTAAATGCAATAAGTTTGTCGTGATTGCACGTCTCAGTTAAATGTGTAAACAAAAGATTAAGTTTCGTGATTTAGTTTCCCTATTTTCACTTCGCTTTAAACGCAAAAAGTGTGGCAGCAAAAATACTGTTGGACTGGAGAATAAACGAAATCAATCTGGATGCTATGGAAGCGAATTATTATCCGCTCGAAGAAGTTGGTTTACATTGTTGCTCTTCTCTACTAATAA
>JAEMWC010000024.1:1882500-1935000 GCA_016490735.1 Pachyseris speciosa
TGGTTTTTAAGATGCCTCTGATTGCCTTAATAACAAACCTTTTTCGCTGATTGGCTAAAGCATGTGACTAGATGTGTCTTCAACCATGTAGTTCAGTACACAGTTCAAAGGCAAACACAGCAATTCATGGCAATGAAAGACGAAAGCCTCCCTTCTCTGGATATTACTGTTTCGTTGCACGGGTAAAAGAATTCAAGAATTATATAATAGACCATTTCCCAATTACCTTCGGCCTCTTTTTCAAAGCGAGGCCTGGTGCTCAACCATTCGTGTGAAAATTAATTATTTCATTTGCATTTGAATAAAAACTAATTTTCTATGAAAAGATGAGCACCAGGACTCCCTTTAAAAAGAGGCCAAAGGTAATTTGGAAATGGCCTATTCCGAGCAATGCTTTCTCTGTTCCTTGTGTAGTAACAATATACATGTAGTTTCAGTATAAATGCAATCGACAGTTATTGCGTTTACTTGACCTTCAGGAGTTTGCTTCTTAATTGCAAAACACGGTAACAGCGTGAGACATCCACTCTCTCCACAAAAACTGTAACTTTGGCCACGTGCTAAACAGTCAAGTCCAGCACCTATTTTATCTCTAAAAATTACGCCTAATTCAGTAACTCCGGTGCTAACGCAAGTCCACTGGTGTATCTGAATAAGGGCAGAGCTTCGGGAACAGAATGGTTACTGTCCTTTTACATGTACTCTGTTGTTTGGACCGTCGTCTTTCGAAACCTTTAATAAAAGAAAAATCAATATCAACCAGTGTAAAATTTAGGAGAATAGAAGTCAGACAATTCATCTCTCCGAGCAGTGAAACTTCCTCACTCTTGCTGGAGGCACAAGTTGGCGACTCTGAACATTCAGTTTGCTACCCTGGGTGCCAGAGGTTTTATTTTTCTTAGCGAGTTCGGCGGTTAACCCGCTAAGCGGGCTTACAGCAAAAAATTTCTAAAGAATCGTAAATTCAGTATGTGTCACTCAGTAAACCGATTTTACTCGTCTTCAAATTTACCGCGTTTGGCTGTGCTGCGCACTGTTGCCATAGAAAGTACACGGAGTACAATCTGGGATTAATTATACTGCTTTTGATCAGTTTTGTGACATGTATAAACCACAGAACAATGTACCTCGGGCATTATAGTTTGCCCTGAGAAGGCGAACATGCGTGTTGTTAATCAGGGGAAAGCTTTTACCCAGAGCCAAGCGCGGGCGGAAACGGAGAAATATAAAACCTGTACAAAGACGGGAAAGCATGCAGTCTGCACCATGTGTAGAAAACATGTCACTGGGTTATGGGCGGGAAAGCATGCAGCTGGAGTCAAAGCGCGGGAAAATACAAAACCTGTGCAAAAGGCGGTAAACGTGGACAGTTGCGGGAACACAAGCAAGCGGTGTTAAGCGCGGGAACATGTGTACACATGTGATAGCAGTGAGGCAAATAAATTCGAAAATGCTCCCTCTTGCAATAAAGGAAAGATGCCATAGGTACAAAGTTGGGAATGTGGTGGAGACACCGTTCATGTGATAATTATCGGAGTAATTGTTTAAACATATGTTGTAATGGTGTTTACTTGGTCGCTTTTTCAAAGAAAGCCGCTTTACATTTGGCCAGAGGCATGCCAGAAGTTATGTGGATAAACTGTTTTATGAATAGAAAAGGCCGGAAAAAAGCAATTGCATCGCCAAGTAATAACATACAGGACAACCGAGTGTCTGAGAGCGTTTCTCAACTGTGTAAAGCTCTAAATCACCCGTTTGCTTCGTATATTCTTCCCTCCGTGCAAAATTTAAGAAACAAACTGTTTTAATCGGAAATGTGATGAAAACTTATAAAAACTCGCTCAAAAGGAAGATAAAATTCTTTCCATCTTGAACACGTTATGTTTATACGCGGAATAATCTCTGATCTTTTTCACAGAAGGCTTCCATTAAAAGCAAATTAAAAGTATTTTAATAGACGCCTTCGCATACTTCACAGCAGTATATTTCAGACTGAATGATTTTGGCACTCAGTTGAACAAAATTAATATATCTCCAGAAAATTCCATGTGTCAATCGGTAAGAATTTTTGTAACTCCATTCAACTATTTGAATACCACTCCGCCCTGCCTAAAAAAAGAAAGATACCATTTGCCTGTGTAATTGCGTACCTACAAAAAATGAACCTGTTTCTTGGGGTCAAAACTTGTTAACTGGTACCAAAACTGACTCAAAGGAAAGCGTGTATTCATGTGGTATCGTTAACCACGTTGTATACGATCTTTTGGAACTGGTGATAATTGGCCAGGAGGTTCTACAATTCTGAATCAGTACAGTGTTGTAATGATAAAGTGTGATGCTGAAATGAAGCATTATTTTACTACAATGTAATAAAATGTTTGAGAATGTGGACTGCAGTGGGATTGTACAAGGGTGGTTGGGTAATTCCAACCTGCTTCATGGAGTACTCTAGTCACTGAACATTCCCAGTCGGTTTAATTTTCACATGAGATCAACTGAATGGTATCTCTTCGTCATTTTATGGTAAGAAAATTCTTTACATGTCTACTACTCCAACATGAAAACCACAAAAAAATGCGACAAGGTTATTTTTTTTTAGCAAAAAAGTTTAAAGGGGAGGAAATTTTTTCCAGAAGAAGCCATATACTCAGTCAGGGAAATGCGGGGCCACAAGAGACAAAAGAAAAGTATACGGGAAACTTCAATCATAAAACTTAGGAAATGAAACGTTTGTACGAAGGGAAAATGAGGATGTTTTTCATATTATGAATATGACATCGGACTAACGAAGCAAGGTCAAACAAACAATATAGATTATCCGACTAAAGGATTTGTTTAATTATGACACAACAGATGCGCCTATTATTCCTGCTAGTACTTGCTTTCCTCATTGTCGTGTCGTACTAATGCTGATCATATCAGCCGAAGGTTCTTTACTTTTTTTACTTCTTCACAGTTGCTGGTGAGTATTAGCGATGGGATCTCGTATTTTAATCCCGCCGCACTTTCCCTTTCCAAACGCTCCAAACAAAACGATTCACACCGTCTCCATAAAGACCATTTATATCATCACTCGCTTTGTGATCCCTGTGCGATTCAGGTAACTCATGAGTGATGTGCCAGCTAACCTGAATTTTTAGGTCGTCGGTTTAAATTATCTAGTCTACAACCTGCATTAGCGTTACGGAGTAGTACAAAGGCACCCAACGAGCCAAATCAACCAAATTAAAGCACTGCTGTAGAAAGGCATTTTAAGTACTTAAGGTGTTTGAAGTCTGTTTTAAAGTGATGTTTTCGTTAGCTAGAATTATTTGACCTATTCGGATTTCTTAGCTGAAATTTCAATTGCCCGCAAATGTTAGGGAACAAAATCTTCCCTTCCAAAAATGCTAGCTGAAATGAACTTTCCACGAACTTTCTAGGGAAATATTTTATTTCCGAAAATGTTTGCTCTGACGTTTTTTTACTGCCAAAAACAGCAATTACGGCCTTTTCGAAACCTCAGAGGCTATGATTTACCCATTACGAATCTTTTAGGCCACGTCTCAGTTACGAAAATCCGAGAGCACTCTTTAATCTACCTTCCATCGAAAAGATATCTAGCGAAACTTGTCGTTGGGTGCCCCTGATAGTACTTAATGTTCATTCTATTGTACAAGGTAATTCTAAATTTTAAAACGTAGATAGATAGCTATGGCTATATTATTATCACATTCAATTGTCACCGGTCAAATAAAAGCTACTGAGCAGTACTTTCCGGTGGTGCTGTTGATTATGCTGTACAAGATGGTTCTTACATCTGATTTCATGGATGAAATCGTAAGTGTGACCATTCAAATGTCAGCTTCTTAGCAGTACTTTGCTGTGGTGATATTTGTTACCTTGGATAAAACATTCAAAGCTGAGCCGCAATACATTTGCATGGGTCTGCTTGCTATACCTAACAAGATGGTTGCAACTTCTGACTCAATGAATAAAGTCGAAAGTGAACTTTCCAACAATTTATATTCACCTGACCTGGGACCAGGCACTCCAAAAACATAGCCTGACCACAGATTAACAGTTATAAAGACGATGCCTTCAGCTCGAAAAAAATTATCAAATGTACTTTTAGACAGGACGGGAGTTCACAGAATGCTTCGTCATACGTTTCTCTTTTGTTCGGTGTCCTTTCCTGAATTTGCTAAAAGCAGTAGTTTTTCTTTTATTGGGGCAAAGATATGGAAAACCGTCCCATATCATATCAGAACTGCTCCCACTCTCTCTGCTTTTAAAAAACAAATAAATAGCCTCGCTGTCATTTAAAGGGGCAATGTCACGCTATTGTACCATCACTTTAAAAAGCTTAAAACTGCCAATGCATCAGTGGAAACCTTAAAATAATGGTCTAGTTTTATTGCCAAAGACTGTAGTACTGCATTGACACCATAAACTTCTGTATTCCATGTAAGATGACGAGGATGGAAATGGATTGAAATTTGAAAAAACTTGCCAGTTTTTTCAAAATTTCAAGCTATGCATTGAAGTATCAGCAAAAAAGTTATTATGGTTAGCTCTTCCTGCTAAAATTTCATTGGAATTCATCTTGCTGATTCTGTAGGAGCATTTTTTGCACGATAACAAGTAAAAGGCAGAATTGAACCAAAAACAACAAAAATCCCGGTGACAGTGCTCCTTTAAGTTCTGTATATATGCAGTATATCAGTGTATAGTGTATTTTAACCATTGAATAACGTGTATTACCTTTCACACGGCTTTTCTGTAAAGCAGTAGTTTTTCTTTTACTGATGTAAATTCCGTGGGTAAATAAAGTTCATTCATTCATTCATTCATTCCTGTGACACAGATCACATGCAGTCCTTTCAAGATTTCCCTGTTCTTCTGGAGAATTCACGAGCGCAATTGAAACAGCACGGAGAATTACGAACAAAGCGTTATAGCCATAAATAGATTTACCATTCTAGACCCACAGGGCGACAACAGAAACCTTGCGGAAATCCTGCACCGATTTGCTTGCATAAATATGTCTTGTTAAGTTGGTAATAATCACAGTAATGTTTATCGAGCGTCTTTGGGCCAAGGTTTTGAGAACAGAAAAATTCACTCTCATATTCTGGCACCCAACTCAAGAGGATTACTGTAGTAATAACAGCAAAATCAGCGGTTTAAGGGATTATAGTGGTCCTAATCCGGCTTTGGGATATCATCATACCAACTACACAATCCGGTTATGTAATGAAAATATTTCAGTGTAATGAAGGCTCCTGCTAAAATATTTGCAGTCATCAGTAAACCGCAGAAATGGCAAAAAATAAGAAAAAATTGGGAAAGTGCCACAGAATGTAATAATTTATATTAATTCAAACTAAACACTTTTTTAATTAACACAATGAACTTAAAAGATATCCGAATATCCAAAGGTTGACTCGAGACCCGCACAGCTGACAAAAGCGTGACCGATTTGCAGTGGCCAATAATAGACTTTTTCATTGAGTTTAACGTACGACAATCAAGTCCGATTTGAGAATCTTTCCACCTTCGGAGTGAAAAAAAAAAAAAAAATAGGAAACTTGCCAAACGAGAGAAAGCACTTGTGGAGTCAAACCTGGCTTTTCAAAGGCTGAAATACTGATATAACGTTACTAAGGAAGATGTGATTCCATGGTTGTCTGAGATGAATTTACGGCGGCAAATTAGACTTATTTATCAACAGGACAAGGCTTGAAATGTTCATGGCGAAATTGGAAATTCCAATCGTTTAAAGCGACAAACAAAAGAATTCCGATCGTTAATAGCATAAAAAAGGGTGATAAATGCTCTAGACGTGGGCGAGAAAAAAATACATTAACACTTTTCCTGCTTGGGGCATCTTGATTCATGTCGCGTTTTAACTTTTGCGTCTGTGAAACCAGAAATCGCCTGTCCTTGGTTTTTCATGTAATAGCCATTGAACAGTACCTTCATTTGTGCTCTTTACTAAGATTATAACAATGTTCAGCGTTGTATCTCTCGCATTCGTGTTATGGATCAAAGCAAGCGCTGTTGGACAGCAGAATTTCCTGTCCTCGTATGTTTGTACTACTCTGAGGAAGTTTTCGATAGTTCTGCCAGATTTCTTAGTTTTTCGTTGCTTTTTCTAGGGTCGAAATTTCAGGTTTTGACACACTGAACTGAAGTAAGTATTGTACGATTGTGCACACTTACCGCTTTAAGTAAGCTCAAACAAAACGTACACACTCTCGAAGTCGATGAAGGCGAAATCGCCCCAGAATGTTCAGCGACCTTGGTAACATTTGGGCATTGCGTTCCACTAACAAGCATCGAGCCAAGATGAGCGATGTAGCTTGAAGCAAGGCGTAATGTCTCTATTTTAGAAAGTTTTCTATCCGACGGTTCTGTGGGTATAAGAACACGTAGGGCGCTGAAAGCTGAGTTCACGCTGTGAGTTCTGCTCCTTTCACGAGCGTTGGCAGCTTGTCGTTGTTTGCTGAGGCCAGTTAGCCGAGGTCTCCTTCGTTTTCTTTTATTGTTCTTTGAACTGTTTTCTCCGTCAGAGTTATGTTGCTTGGGCGATGAATCGTACTCGTCTGAGTCCGTTGTGTCCATGTCTCTTAGCTTAGCTCTTTGTTTTCTCTTTCTTGATTCCTCCATTTCAAAATAAAAAGAAAAAAAATCAGCGAAAATCACAAACGAACAGCAGCTTTCTCACACAGTTCTTGCTGGCACTTTCAAGTGTGGACAACGAGTTTCAAGGACTAAAAAAGAAATTCTAGATCCGAAAGTTAATAATATAAAGTGTGATCATACAGGAAAAGGTTGTATTTTAATAATCGGCGGCGTTTTTGAAGAGCCACGGGAAATCACAGCCGTCATTCAGCTGTCCAATGAAAACCGCAGTATCACTTACGTTTGTAATCTACAAGCGAAAATTCTAACACAACATCCTCGGTTGTTGACGAGATAATTACCTTACAGAGCTCAGAGGGCAAACTCAACTGTCTTGTGGCATTTGCCATTAATTTAAGTCACAAGTCTCAATGGTTTGCGACAATTCATAGACTAGAAATTGATTCCACTTTGCAGAAGGTGTTGAAGAAGGATGAGTCATTTAACGATTCGACACGCAATTCGAACAGAAAAGGATAAAGAATTCAGTGATAGAAGTACATAGCGCGCCATGTGATATTTTCATCTGCAGTAAAAATATTCTGTAAACTAACTTCCTCACTATCAGCGAATAATTGTAACAAGGTGGAGTCTGTAGGAATTAACATCGAATCAAAGCCGTTGCAGACAAGAACGAGATCGGGCCATGGAGTTGCGCTTTCATTCGATTAATTGATCCAATTAAGTGGAGCGAATTTAACAACGTGTATGGGTTAATGGCACTTGAGAACTCAGTAATCCACTTGACTTAAGCCCTAGTTTCCCTCTGTTAATCCACAGTCTGCTTTCATGTTACACAGAGCTTGAATTAATGCAAAACAGTAAAAACATCTCACAAACTTGCGTACTAAATCATGATCACGCAATTTTCTGATCCTTTAAAGCTAAAATTTTCAAATGCAGGACATAACCTTCTTTTTATCTGACTGTTCGGACCACCTTCAGTTTAAACGGTTGTGATAATCCCTCGATTCATTTTATGAAGGTCTTGACATCAGTGGCAAAACGATACGAGAGGAACATTCAATGAGCCAAACACCGCGACCATTACAAACATCCCAAATCACGAAAATAAAAGCTTATGATTTTTAAAAGAGTACGAGTTCTATCAACTGACAGCGATGATAACAGAAATGAATTAAATCACGCCAAACAATTACAAAGGTGAACTCTAGTACCCTCTTAGGTCCTGCATCCTGTTTTCATTTGAGACGTGAAGTCTGGAGTGGCAGTTTTTGCATGCCTTCAGTTTCAAAATAGCTGCTGTCCTATTCAAATAGTATTTGAGCTCCAAAGGACTTTATTCTAGCATTAATCTGTTAAACTAATGCGCAATGTTGATTTTAATGGCTTAAGTCCGCTGAAACTAAGCTTACCTTTCGGAAGCGTACGTCGTGTTCCATCACTGCTCGTTCGGTAACAATTAATTCGACCCGTTGTAACAAATCTTTGATTCCAGCAAAGCGCAGCCAGATTCAAGTAAGGTCAGTAGGTACCCCTGAAGACTAAAACTATCCGTGAAGACTAAGATGGTGAAATGGAGACGACGGTGGTTAAGTTAAGCGGTGGAATTTTAGCCGCTTCTTCCTCACATCTGAAAGCAATGTTGAACCCATTCACCTGCAACTAGATACGACGCAAATTAGTTGACGTCAGAATGGAACGAGACGTTGCTGTTAATAATTATCCATTTCCTGAATGAAGCATTCACGATTCTACCTTCCTTTTGTTTATTTTTCTACCAATCCCGCGAAACCGCGCCGGCAACGAGATGAAAAGTGTCCTCTCTCTCTGGATTTTTCTGGTGAATCTCGTCTGCATAGCGATCGATCCTTTGATTATTGTTACGCTGCGGCCGACATTTGCAATTGTAGAGCAACACTGTGACCGGCTTTCATTTGGGTGGACAAACTGAAAAGACTGGAATTATAATCAATTAAACTGTGCATATGTTCAGTCGTCAAGGATGGAGTGGACGAACGACGCTTGAGGGCCAAGTGCTCAAGTGAGCCTTATTCTGACAGAGTTTGGTAACGGCTTACCACCTGGGCCTATCAAGTTCTTGTCAGAAATTTTCCTCGTCTCTTAAACTGTTCATGACTTAGTTTCTGAAGAACTAAATGTCAGTTTAATTTTACCGTCGACTTTCCTTTGTTTTAGAGGGCATGAAAGAAGCCGCATGAAACGAGGTTGTTCTGCCGAAGCCGGTGCTTTCATCTCTTTCATGTCATTTCTTTTTTGTCCAAAGTCAGTCAACCTAATTATGGTGGATAAGGAGTCTTGTTTTCCTCCGCGCTCTTTCCTCTCCACTTCTTCCATCTCAGTTTCTTTTTCTATGATTTTTAGGCTGATCGGAGTGGAATTCTAGTGAAACCGCTAAACCGACCCAGTTTTCAAAGAGTCAGTTATATATTTGTTGTCTCTTTCAGCTGATATCTGAATGGGTATCACAGTCTACGATGGCGTCAAGTTTATCAGTTTTGGCTTCCTAAATCAGACCTTATGATGCGGCACATTTCTGAATATACTGGAGGTCCTGAAGCACCTCTTGAAGTCGTTGTTCCGGGGAGACTGGCGCATACACCTCCTATGAGCTAAGTCTTATTACTCGGGCGAGGAACGCCGCCCGAGTCTGAAAATGAGCTCCGTTTTTCTTCGTCGTCGTCGTCGTCGAGTTTCATCCACAAAGCTCACTTCCGACGTTTCTGCGCAAGCGCTAACTAATAATGGTCATTTCGGGACTTATTTCGGTCATTTTGGAATAAGTAAACTATTTTTACCTAACTAGCTATGCTGAATGACCTTGGCCTAGCGGTCATCTTAACCGATCGTGACACAAACGTTCTGGGTTTCCATCTTCTTTTTTAAATACTTTTTTTCACAAGTGTTATAATTATTACCGGGGACAGCCGAAGGCTGGAACCGGTCATAAAATGCTGTTTGTTCCTTTCGTTTTTTCAAAGTCTCGTTTCCAGGGCCTCGCTTTCCGCTGTGACAAATTTCTCGAAGTGCACATAGTAACTTTACTCGAGGCAATCGAAGGCATTCCAGACAAAGATTATAACTTTTGGGGGAACGAAAACTTCTACAACCTTTACGAGAGACTACTTCATGTGCGAAAACTTAAGAGTGGATTTTTTGAGAGACGTATTTATGAGCGACCACTGCACTTGAGAGTGAACCTTTTATCGAGAATCAAAGCGAACATATTTCAAAACTATCTTTACATCAATCTCTTGTAAAACGTAAGTTTATTCACTGCGTTTTATAAGACGTCTCAAGAACAAGAGCAGCATGTTAAAAAAGTTTCTCTTTAAAAGGATTCCTTCGATTCTTATACCGAAGTCCTCGGCGAAAAACACACGTAAAACGAATTCAAAAAGAAGAAATCGGATAATTTTTTCGCCGCCCGACGAAACTAAGTTACAGCGCAGCGAGAGAAAGAGGAAAGTTGTACATCAAAAAGACGACAAAAACAAGGCAATTATTTTGAAATAAATCGTTTTTCAACTGTGTAAATTTAGTACCAACTTAGCTCTATCCCCAGTAGTTCCGTAGAAGCTGAACAAGACTCAATAAAAATATATTTGAGGGAAGCGAATATACTAAACAAACAAATCAGGGGGGTCGCCGTAAATGTACAGAAATCCAAATCCAGCGTGCACTAAAACTCTCAAATGAAGGCAACCAAATGAAAGAAACGCGACAGGAAGTTCAATAACAATAAATTTTCATTCAAGATGAGGCAAAAAAAACTTATCTAAAAGCACAAAAAATGTTCGAAATTTCACAGACGCGATTCGCTGCGTGAACGCGTGTTCGAATAATTATTCACGCAAAAGCGAAAGCGTGAGTTTTTCCCACAAATTTTGCAGTTATTTTATCGGCTGTGGCTTTGCCTATCGTGTTAAAAGCTGAATTCAACTTCCAACTAATATGTACATTGCCATTTTTGCTTTCTAAAGTCCAGGCAGCTGCTTTAAATCCGCTATCTGTATTCAAAACTCTCTTGAAAGCGCACCGATCGCCTTGTTTTCGTCGCGGTTGAGGGAAGGAAAAATTATTCACAAGAAAAGTTTGAGGGCTCCGTTCACCTTGATCTTCCATTCTGAGGCTACCTAAACATCGATTTATGTTTTTCCTTTTTATTTTAAGTGCCAAGGAAGTAATTTGTCCGTTTTAGGAATGAAAACGAGACCCTGGAAGTTTGTAGATTTGGCCCGCAACGTGCCATGATTTCCTGGACTTTTCGAGCCCGTGATTTGAAGACAAAAAACCGTCTTCAGCAGCACAGGGTCACCGCGTTTTCAAAAATTGTAAACTATGACTAAATTAAATTTACTTTTTTGGATATCGTTAAGAATCGGCCGTTTGATTTAATGTAGATTTTATGCCAATTTTTAAGCGACAAAGCATAGGCGCCCTTGGCCGGTGTGATTTTTATTTCCGGCCCTGCTGGCAGAAGAGACCTCTGCTAGCAGGGAAGATTTTTATGAAAGCCGAGGCGTAATTCTATTATCGAAATGAGTACACAGGCAAATATCATTTTCTCTTTTCACATTAGTAATTAGACGTTTTTTTCTCCAAAGAATATTTGCGATAAAATAGATTTTCATGTCCCGCGATAAACTTCTTGATCTAAACGACCCTTATGCATGCTAGTGTAAACGTGGGTTGCCAAGGCAAAAGTGGCCCCGGTAAAATTCACGAAGTGATTCTCGTTGTAAGTTATAAATGGTTGAGCTGTAAAGCAATTTGATAGGGATATATGTTGATAGGGGTCTACCGAGAAACGAACCGATGAATAATGCCTGTTGTCACGTATCGGAAAACGTCGATTCACCTTATGTCTTTGAAGTCTGAACAACTAATATGTTAAAAGAAGTGTCCATACGAATGTTTGCAAGTTCAACAGCGAGAAGAAAGCTTTTAACACGAGCAACCTTAACAGATGTTAGACTGCCGGGTTTCCCCGTGGCCGCTCCACACTAAACTAATTTTGAGCGGTGGTACATTTTGTTGAATAACTCAAGTACGGGACATCACACACCCCTGAAACTTTGACAGGTAGTTTATTTACTATTTTTCAACAGTATCTCAATTTCTGGACATTAGCTTTTGAATGATAAGCAATTTTAGTTTTACTTACGTGCGTGAAACTGACCGCAGAAACCTTACTCTCTTTCTTATGTTTCAAATGACGTATTTGTAAACAGATTATTTTTTTCCACATTTCACCTAGACTCCATTAATCCTACATCGTTTGTCGAAGCGAAAACAAGTGTGCTTAGTTTTATTTCCAATAAATACACTATTTTTACCTGTTAACTATGCTGAACCTCTGTGGTACAAAGGTCATTGTTGTTGCATCTGATACAAATAACCCAGGTTCGACTTCTACTAGTGGCACCTATCGTGGGCTTTTTTCTTTTCTTTTTCTTTCCGTCTCTCTCTTTCTTCTTCTTTTATAAATATTTTTTACAAGTGTTATTATTATTGTTCTCAATGGTTGAGCTGTAAAGCAATTTTGTAATTTTAAAGGGATATATGTTGATCTGATAGGGGTCTACAGATATACACTGCAAAGAAATAGACTCCAACACAAGCTAAGCGCAATGCGTCCGATGTCAGAAAGACAGACTTCTCTCTATTCTTTTGTTTAGCGCTAAATTAGGGATACAATACTGTTTTTTGCAAGCCCGAGTTTAGGCTAATTGTAGCCTCTTGTTACTCGGCCGGAAGTCGGCCGAGTTTGAAAATGTCGCTCGTTCTTCTTTGTCGTTTTATTCTTTGTCGTCGTGTTTCATCCACAAAGCTCACTTCCGGCGTTTCTGCGCAAGCGCAAACTAAATTTAGCAGTACCTCTCAGAAGGCCCTGGGGACGATGTTGCACAAAACAAGGCTGCCGAAGGCCGCCACGTTACAGCATGTTAACATCACGAACGTTAAAATGACGATTCACCTTGTGTTTACAACTTGTGTGAACAATATGTAGACAGAAGTGTCAATAGGATTGTTTGCAAGTTCAACAGCGAGACGAAAGGTTTTAACATAGCCAAACTGAACATCGTGCCCGTGGCTTCTACATACCATGTACATACTAAACCGCTGTAATTTTGAGGGGTACGTTTTGCTGAATAACTCAAGTAGGGGATATCACACACTCCTGAAACTTTTACAGGTAGTTTATTTACTATTTTTGTACAATATCTCAATTTCTTGACATTATTTTTGAATGATAAGCGATTATATTTTTAAATTGCATGACGTGAAATCCAACTATAGAACTGGCTGCAGAAACCTTACTCTCTTTAGCAATGTCTCTGTTTCAAGTGACGTATTTCAGCAAACAGTTTCACCCTGCTGAATATTTTGTCTTCTCGCATTTCACCGAGATTCCAGTAACGTTTATGCCAAAAAATCCTGCGTTCTGTAATGGTCTTTAGTGCAAGCTAGCGGACCTATATGAGGAAAAAAACTCCTGGAATCAAAATCACTAATCACTTATCACTAATCACTAATCATTCATTGTTTGTATGGGTCATTGTTTTCTACTTAGTCGGTTTTCTATCGTGTTTTGGGTCATCGTTTTCTAGACATCCATAACACAAGCAGTGTTGACTGTGCTTGAAGAATGTGTTGTATTAAAATGACGATTCACCTTGTGTTTGCGAGGTGTGAACAACTAATATGTAGACAGAAGTGTCAGTAGGATTGTTTGCAAGTTCAACATTGAGACGAAAGGTTTTAACATAGCCAAACTGAAATCGAGATCGATGGTCTAATCGTGCCCGTGGCTTCTACTTACTAAACCTCTGTAATTTTGAGGGGTACATTTCATTTTGCTGAATAACTCAAGTACGGGATATCACACACTCCTGAGGTAGTTTATTTACTATTTTTGTACAATATCTCAATTTCTTGACATTATTTTTGAATGATAAGCGATTATATTTTTAAATTGCGTGACGTCAAATCCAACTTAAGCAATGTCTCTGTTTCAAGTGACGTGTTTCAGCAAACAGTTTCACCCTGCTGAATATTTTTTCTCCTCACATTTCACCGAGATTCCAGTAACGTTTATGCCAAAAAAATCCTACGTTCTGTAATGGTCTTTAGTGCAAGCTAGCGGACCTATATGAGGAAACAAACTCCTGGGATCAAAAGCAGACAAAAGCCACTAATCATTCATTGTTTTTATGGGTCATCATTTTCTATTTAGTCGGTTTTCTATGCCGGCGTGTTTTGGGTCGTCGTTTTCTAAACATCCATAACACAAGCAGTGTTGACTGTACTTGAAGAATGCGTTGTATTAGAGAAGGCGGTGCTACTGTCTGCTCATGATGAACATGATACAATAGTGAAAATAAAACATGGAAAGGAATTCAGATCTTGTTATTCTAACTTTGTCATAATATTACAACCGTGCAGGTGCCGTGATCAGTGAAGTAGCAAATTGCATTTTGTAATTGCCTTTTGCGGGAAGACCGAGTAAAGGCCAACATGGCCTCTTGTTACACCTACCACAAGAAGGAACACCGAATTTAAACTCCTTGGAGTAACTTTTAACGAACATCCATGCACTTTGACCAAATGACCAGTAAGGCTAATTACTCGGCCGACGGTAGGCCGAGTCTAGATCTGGGCTTCGTTCTTCTTTTTCGTCGAGTTTCATCCACAAAGCTCACTTCCGGCGTTTCTGCGCAAGCGCAAGCTAAATTTAGCAGTACCTCTCGGAAGGCCCTGGTGACGAGGTTGCACAAAACAGGGCCGCCGAACATCACGAACGCTAAAGTGACTATTCACCTTGTGTTTACGAGCTGTGAACAACTAATATGTAGAAAGAAGTCTCAGTAGGATTGTTTGCAAGTTCAACAGCGAGACGAAAGGTTTTAACATAGCCACACTGAACTCCAGATGTTTTAGTCGTGTCCGTGGCTTCTACACTGTACTAAACCACTGTAATTTTGAGGGGTACATTTTGCTGAATATTTTTAAATTGCGTGACGTGAAATCCAACTATAGGACTGGCTGCAGAAACCTTACTCTCTTACGTATTTCAACAAACAGTTTCATCCTGATAGCTGAGTTAATCTTTTTGTCTCACGATTGAGCCACAAAGATGTGGATCGCGACGTTTCGACCGCTATACTGCTGGTCTTCATCAGGCGATGGTGTCGACTGGTTGCGTGTGAGAATAAGAAGCACCGTGGCACTGTCGCTTAGGCTGTTGTTGATTGCAGGGCGTACCCAATCGATGAAATCGATGATCGATGACAATCGATGACAATCGATGACAATCGATGCCAATTAATCGATTGATATTGATAATCGATGAACAATCGATCGTCCAGGTTTGTGTGATTATCGATTGTCATCGATTATCAATATCAATCGATCAATTGGCATCGATTGTTATTGATTATCAATATCAATCGATTAATTGGCATCGATTGTCATCGATTGTCAATATCAATCGATTAATTGGCATCGATTCTTTAACAATTTTCATCTATTGGTTATTATTGTTATTTTCAGTGATGATTTCCAAAGGCAGAGTCTCTTGATGCATTTTAATGACGAAAACAATGACATCATTGGCAGAAGATCGAGGTTTTTGTACAACTTGACAGATAATCAGCTTAATTCTGCTTAACTCTGTTAACTGAATAAAGTTGTATAGCTGTATAGCATACACATGCGTCTTGTCTTTTCGCATTTCCCGTCCTTTCCTCTGGTTTGTGCTCGATGAAAGTTACAACAATCTGATTTTATTAAAAAAAAAAACAATAAACTTGAACTTTGCACCACGCCAGTGACTATTGTAGTTGCGGCCAGGGTCACTGTTGCGCAGAGTGTAAAAAAAAACTGAAAAAAGTAGGATTTATGCTAATAATGGGAATAATTTCATAATAACTAAAGCATATTGTTTTTTTTCTTCTACAGGTATCCACCTGGTTTCAAAATCACCGCCGCTTGGAGAGAACCAAGGCGTATACACCAGGGCAGTACGCGCTGGAAGTGGATACTAGTTAAACCAGATTTGTAATGCAGCTGACGCTGAACTGAGAATGAACTGGAATGAATAAAGAGATAAAATACAAAACATGCGTAATCATTTGTGAATTTATTTTATTCATGTTTTATTGTGTTTAATTACAGTTATGTTTATGATTTAAAACTTCCAAAGCAACACATTGTTGAGCTGATTGTTGTATTTTGACTGTGTTGTACGCTAGCTGTTCTACGTCACACGCAATCTCAGCTCGGTGTAATTCTCAGAATTCTGGATAGAATTGACTGGTATTACTGACAATTCCATGTTCTCAGCGTGTGGGCAGAGACCTGTTGGAATACTAAGAAAAATAAATTAAAAGTTTTGCATCGGATCTAGGTACGACGCAACCATTGCGTAGTTAAAATTGACAGATGGACAAAATGGCGTACGAAATAACTTCGATTTTTGATGTGATACATTGAAGTAATCTTTTTGATTAGAGAAAATATGAAACCCCAATCGATGACAATCGATGATTCATGAACACTTTTGTGTGATTATCGATTGGTCATCGATTGGCCGATACCAATCGATGCCAATTAACTAACATACATCGATTGGCATCGATTGATCGATTGCTTTTCCGATCATCGATTTTCATCGATTGGGTACGCCCTGTTGATTGGAGGATTTCGATCCTTGTCGTTCAGACTAGAAATTGTTCCCTCAGCGGTCCCTCCCTCAGTTTCACCCTGCTGAGTATTTTTTCTCCTCACATTTCACCGAGATCCCAGTCACGTTTATGCCAAAAATCCTGAATTCTGTAATGGTCTTAAGTGCAAGCCTTTTTTAGCGGACTAAATGAGGAAAACGAACTCCTGGGATCAAAAGCCACTAATCATTCATTTTTATGGGTCATCGTTTTCTACTTAATCGCTTTTCTATGCAACAACAACAACAACAACAACAACAACAACAAGCTTTATTTGCATGACCGTAAAACATTACAGTATTGCGAAAGCAGGCAGCAAGAATTAAACTACACTAGTTTGACAACAGATTGTTTCGTAAATCAGAACACGCGGAAATAAACTTAACAAACTTCATATTAATAATATTATCACCACAGTTCATTAATTTAACAATTAAATCAGCAAATGGTAACAGCTTAATATTTGGTATTCTATGAAGTAAACTATTTCATCATAAAAGCCATTTCTGATTGATGAATACTTTGGACAACGAAACAGAAAGTGGGTTTCGATTCATCTTCAATCTCATTCATAGCACAAAGACTGCAAAGTCTTTCACATCTAGGGATATTATCATACCTACCGGTTTCAACTTTCAGTTTATGATTACCAATTCTCAGTTTAACTAACGTTTTTCTATTACAGTTTTTCCTGGTTATATCTAAATAAATTGAGGGTGCATAGTTGTTTTTGAAAGTGCTATAAAATTCTAATTTTTTTGAATGCTGAAGGGTATGTTTCCAATGATCGATATATTTCTTTTTCATGACGTCCAAATGGCGCTTAATCATAGTGTTATCTAATTCGCTTTGATCGAAGTCAGGGAGATCATAGTAATGATAAATATTTATGAGACTGGAGTAAAAGCTACTTTTGCCATGAGAATGAAGATCAATTGACGTTAGAAGGGGCTGTTTAACAATAGAGTCTTGGGCCTTATTTTGAAGATAAGGTACGTTATTAAGCATTCTTTTATTTATTTCAATAATCAAGGGAAATCGGCCAAATTCAGCCCTGCACGCAATATTGGATGCTTTATTGCTTACTTCTAAGTAACGGTAGTTTGCAAAACTGTAGAAGCGTTTTGTCAATTGGTGAATTTTCCCAAGACTTAAGATCAGATTTAGTATAGACACCCCAGACTTCACTGTTATAGGTTAAGATTGGGGAAATCATTGTGTCAAAAATGTTACTGGCAAGAGACGGTTTCTGAACTGCTAAAATCTAAATGTCGACGTAGGTTAAAAAGAGCATGAAGAGCCTTTTCCCTTAGGTGATCTAGTGACATGGTAAAGTTTCCAGTCGAAGAAATGCGAGTCCCTAAGTACGTATAATTTTGGACAATATCAATGTTTTCATTTCCTATATGAAACTTATGGTCGTCTTTCTTTGCTCGCCGTTGAAACACCATAACCTTGGTCTTTTTAGGATTGATATTTAACATCCACGATTTGCAATATGATGATAACGTATTGAGACAATTTTGCAACCTATTCGTGATCGTGAAAGTATAATTAAATCATCTGCATATAGAAGAGAATTTAATTTAGCTCCGTTTGGTGAAACAAAAGGATCTGATAGAGTATGTCCAAATGAGAACGGTAAGTCGTTAATGTAAAGATTAAAGAGTAAAGGACTCAAAATACATCCTTGGCGAACACCTCTTACGTACTGAAATGATCTTGTCTGGTTATTACCAATCTTTATGGAGCAAATAGAATTGGAGTATAGGCTTTTGATCAACTTATAAAAGTTCCCGTCAACATTAATTTGCAACATCTTATAAAGGAGTCCATCGTGCCAGACCGAATCAAAAGCTTTCCTAAAATCTACGAAACAGGCAATTAACATACTTGTCTATTAATGTTCTTAATGTGAGAACGTGGTCTGCTGTTCGGTTTTTTGGTAAGAAACCGATTTGAGATTTGTTAAGTATGTTTAGCGAGTTGACATATTTGAGAAGTCTCTGGTTTAAAATAGAACAGAACAGCTTCCCCAGACAACTGGAAACACAGATCCTGCGGTAATTGGACGGATCACTTCGTTTGCCAGATTTAAATACTGGGGTAATAAGACCACCGCACCAATTTTAAGACAATATGATATTCTTCACGCAGAGCGGTATTCGCAGGATCATTGTGTTTTTAATCATTGTGTTTTTAAATTTGGGTCATCGTTTTCTAGACATCCATAACACAAGCAGTGTTGACTGTACTTGAAGAATGCGTTGTATTAGAGAAGGCGGTGCTACTATCTGCTCATGATGAACATGATACAATAGTGAAAATAAAATATGGAAAGGAATTCAGATCAATTTGTCATAATATTACAACCGTTCAGGTGAATCAGTGAAGTAGGAAATTGCAATTTCTAAGTGCCTTTAGTGGGAAGGCCGAGTAAAGGCCAACATGGCCTCCTGTTTCAGAGTTTTTAAATATTATGGGTAATCCCTGCAGGAGCTCACCACACTATCTGTTTGCCTTCTGAATTATGTGTGCAACTGAAGTTTCGGCTTGTGCCTATGACGGCAAATACCTTTCTATTCTATGATTCATGAATATTTGTACACGAGCACGGAAATATGGTTATACTTGAAGTACGCACACGTGATTAAGACAAGGGATAGGTAGCGATGGGAAAACTTCACAAGATCATTGATTCTCATCGCCTTCACGATCTGCTAAGCGATTTTGTAGATCATTTCGTCAACGTGGCCATGACTACATACTCCGCGAGTCAACGGCACGGAACACTTCAAGCGCTGCTTTGTAAATAAATTTCTTTTCCCCCAGTCAATATTATTAGTTAACCTTGAATGTTTCTGTTTTTAGTCTTGTAACTTTGTATACAAGACTTTTTCAATAACATTTTTTGACTCTGATAGGTCATCTGCTGAACTTTTGTTATCATTTCAATGATCGATTGTATTACTTGGCTTCAAAAACCGAAATATTAGGTATAATTCTGTATGGTCGCCTGTTGCTTCTTATTCTGTTGTTTCAAATATCTTCAGCGATTCAGACCTTAGAAAGATCCCGTGGCCACTGGTAGCTCCGCCCTACAGTTTGTGACTTCGGTCATCAAGACACACTGATGACAAAATTTATGTACCTAATGTCAGAATGGCACTATACACTTTTTCAGATCAAAATTCAACAACTCATTAAAGTTACGATCCATTGTTTACATGTCGTGCTGAGTTGAATTGATGTCTTTTTAAAACAATTTCATTGTTTTCACTGAGGTAACTTTAATTGAAACTTATGTTTGTGGCGTAGCCACTATGTTAGATTTCCTCTTTTCGACTTCCAGTCAGTCCCATGGCCCTGCTGCTGTCTAAAGCCCCGGCTACACGTTCAAACATTTGTTGGATGAACAATGTTAAAACGTGTAGCATGCATGTTTGATGACGTTTGCTCAACATTTTTTGTTGGAAGAATGTTTTGATTTCGATCGAACATTTTGTCCAACATAAAACAAATGTTGAAGCGTGTAGTCGCCCTTTCAACAATGTTGTATTGCAAAGATCAATCAGAGTTAAGGGCCCAGTCTCCAATTCGAAAGCCTAATGGCAGAAGTGGAAATTTTTGAAGTCAGACCCACGAAGCGACGTGTTTCCAACAATGTTGTATGCGTATCCAACATTGTTACAAGCGTTCTTACAACAATGTTGGGACGTGTTCTTCTAACAATAGGGACCTTAAGCAACGACGACGACGACGTCAACGAAAACGTCATTTTAAAATATAACTTCTCGTTTCTGTAACTCTTTCGCGATTATTCCAATGTGCTTAAATTGGAAAATGTTGGCGATATGTCCAGAAACTAAATACTACGAACGACGTCAAAGTAAGGAAAGGGGAAAGAAAAATTTGCCGTCATGCGCCCACGTTCTCAAGAAAACATAAAATTTGGTCATTTCACGTTGTTGTTTTGCAGAGGACGGCAAAGAAATGTACCAAAATATAAAACGCACGTGCAGAGCCATTGGTTTTGCTCATTAAGCCTATTGTTTTGTGGCGTTCTCGTTGTCGTTGTCGTCCTCGTTGCTTAAGGTCTCTAACGTTACAACGTGTAGCCAGGGCTTAACACTAAAGACACTAAGCAACATATCTTTTTGGTTTTCTGGACTGCGAGTAGTCTCTAATTTCGGCGCGCGCGCGTGTCTTTCGCCCGCCCCACAATCCATCGCCGAAATTAGAGACTACTCGCAGTCTACTAAGTATATTATTGACACGAATGTCGTGACGTTGTTTTGTTTACGTGAACACTGTTTGGAAACCTTGTCTCGTTAATTAAATAACGTTTTATACTATGCCCTTAAAGCTGGACCTCAGCTAAAACCAGATTGTTTGATGTTGCCGTGCGTTTCTGTAAAAACCTTGGTTATAAAACAAACGAAATTTTATTGTCACTATATATTGTCTTTTTATAACCGGATGATACCAGACTCCAGTTTATAAGTTGTAATTCAAAACAGGTTAATTAGTGCCTTTTTTGAAATGTGTGCCCTGACGCCCACAAATTAAAAAAAAAACTATCAGTTCATGAAATGTTTTACTGTTTAAACCAAACAATTTGGAAATTGCGTTTCTTGTCGCCTTCGCTATGTGAAAGTAAATCGGGAAGTCTATAGCGCAGAGGACAAACAGAACAAAAACGTTGAAAGCATCAAAAAGTAGAACAAGAATGTAAGGGAAAACTGAGAATTTTTGGATAGTTAAATTGTTAAAAGTCAAAAGTTTGTAATTATTTCTTTTCTTTGTTGAGTAACTTCGAAGGTAGCCTGCAAGCAAGCTCTCCCGGGGGTAGGGGGTGGGGGAGGAAAGGAGAGAATTTTTCCCTCCTTCCACCCCCTACCCCCCGAGAGAGCTTGCTCGCAGGCTACTTTTAAGGACAACATAAGCGACTCAGTGGTGGTCACAGTGGCGATATCCTCGTTAAAAGTGAAAAGATTGAATAATAATAATACGGTGCATAATTCTGGTGTCCAACAATCTGGCCATATTCCTATAAACGCCTGTTCAAGTTCTTAACAGTTCCTGACGAAGTAGCGTATTCCCTTGATTAAAAGTTCTTTCATCAGCATAGGTGGAACTCAGTTACAGATGGTTGTTCGTTTCAGTTTAAAAGTGTAAATTGAAACCATTGCTATGCGCCTTGTATTCCCAGTCATTTTGGAAGATACCTTTTCGTAATGTTTTCGTCGTAGATCATTCCACAGAAATCCCTCTCCTACTACAGTGTCCACATGATAAAATATGCTCCTTGGTTCTGCCAGAGGTTTGCAACTAATATTATTATAACTTACAAATACAGGACGAAAGAAGAAGAGAGGCCGAAACTTATAATTATCACTGTTTTTGCCATCGCGATGGAAAGAGTTGTCGGCTTAACTCAATCCTGTTATGCCAGATCTGATAAGTTTTGCACTGTCCCAGGAAAATGCTAGTTTCCAGTCAGGTATCGTATGGCGCACATCTGTACTCTTCTATAAACGCAAGAACACCTGCTGTGTTAGTTTAGTAATCTGTCGAGGCTTGTCGCAAAGAAGCCGAAACACCCTGGGGGGATAAGCAATTTAGCAGAAGTTAAGTTTGGAGTATTTGTATGGCGTGATTTTCATCCCAGAGGCGTAAATATTTCAGTGGAATTCAAACTGTAAACTTTTACAAAACGTTTGGTGCTTATGCGTTGAATTTTGGCTATATTGGGAGAGGTCATCTTGAAAATGACATCAAACTATTACTTTGCTTAACAAGGAAAATCAGTTTTATTGAGCTTCTGCAAGTAAGATATCAGTCCCAAATACTATATTGTAAAGCCCATGTAATGTAAAGTTTCTTATCTGAATTTAATTTCTTGCATCGTCCAAAAATATTTGGCGTTTAAGCAATTGGGAACAAGGTCCAATAACCGTAGGAGATAAACGCCAACCCGTTGTTAGGTGCTTTTACGCTGAAATCATGGCTTTGTACGGATTCAAAAGACCCAAAGCAGTGTAACGGCGCGTGGCCAAAACTCGTTATATCTTTACTGATATGTTGATTTACCGAGGTAGCAAGCGATAAACACACATTAAAACGCAGAGTCGTGTTCGCTATGGACGTCGCACCCATTGCAAAGGTAATAGCGCAACCCAAGAAGAGAGCTCGGCGGCGAGGACCCCGTCTAACGGGCGTAAGCAAGCAGAGAAGAGTGGCTAACGCACGGGAACGAAGGCGCGTGGAAATTTTAAACACGAACATTCAAATACTGCGACACATGATTCCTCTTCCGCCGCAAGACAAGGAACCTTCTAAGATTGAAGTAATTTGGCTGGCAGTGGATTACATTACGGAGCTTACGAAAATGCTGGAGTCTGCGAATAAATGGGAGGCAGAGGTGGATATGATTGATGTAGACTCACTTGATAGCCTCGATAGTCTACAGGACAGTCCTCTTTTTAATTTTGAAGGTAAGTGCTTCTGGATACCGCGAGTGAAAACAGTTACACCCAAATATCAAAGAAAATTTCGGTTACGAGTTTATATTTCAATGGATACTATTTTATCCTTTGCAAAGAAGCCGATTCCAAAGTTCTTGACATGCGATTAATATTGCATAAGACAGGAAGCCGTAAAGTTACAAAAAGAAATGGAAGTGAGCACTGAAGCTGAAATACTGCTCATAAACAAGTTTATTTATATTTTCAGCCATAGGGTGCTGTTTACGGACTTCATATCTGCCCACTGTGCAATTTTGAGTTTCTTGCAAATCAAGATAACTTTTGTACTTGACTCAAGGGTGGTTAGAATCTGCTGACATTGTTTGTCTAGGAAACCACACATCACATTTATGCTCCTTCAATCCTTTGCGGATTCGAATGTTTCAGTCTTTCGTTTTTGCGAGCAAGCGGAGCGTGTCTAGCACACACGACTTTAAAATAAACCAACTTGTTATCGGCACTCACCCCACCAATTAATAAAACTTCTAATTCCGATGTTTTCGATTGATAAAACTAAACAATCTCGCAGACGGTCATTCCTGCTTTTGTCGAAAACCAACGATGTAATTTCCCTTGTTGGGTATGATTGATGAGCTGACAGAACTCTTTTTTTTTTCAGATTGCGCACCATTGTCTTTCTAAAACCGCGGATCCTAGAGTTTGCAGGGCACCGTGATTTATGATGGCGTGTAACTGATAACTGGAGATACTTTGCTGCGCATGTTTTAGTTTCGAAAGTGAATCCTCTTCACTGACTCTGTCGCAACGTTGTGAATTCATTGTCATCTTACATAATTTCTTTGGTATTTATAAATATCGCTTTGTATTGTGCTCAAGACAAAGATTAATTAGCCTTCCAAATTACGACGGATATTTCAATGATGAAATAAGGTTCACATCGTTAAGTTTTATTTAAAACGTTGCACTGGCTTGTACTTGATATTCAAGTGAACATAGAATTAAAGAAATGGGTTTAACTCAATGTTATGTCTTCTTTGTTATTAGTTCAGTGGGTATACATCTTATTGGAATTTGCTGACCCACAAATCCCCCAACTATGAACTACCTTCTGTTCTTAGAGAGAATACTGAGGCTGCCTTAAAGTTATTTTTTCTCTAATTCAAAACTGACAAGGTAGAATGAGTCCCACTTGAAGCGAAATGGATCATTGACAATCGAGATAACATTTGTGTTAAAAGAAAGCAATTACATGCCGCAATAAATTAGTTAATAAAGCTAGCCCCATAAAATACGTTGGGTATTTAAGTGGGAACGTCAGTCGCTGTCAGACTGCTTGTAAACCCCTAGAATAATAATTTAACTGTATTTAACAAGTGAATTGAAAGCCGTGAAATAGAAGGTCTTTAAATCAATCCGGCATTTTGAGTCTCAAAAAGAATCAAAACAAATCAAGCCTGGTATATATATTTGTTTCATACAAAGAGAGTTCTTCTTTTCTTCTTGAAAACCGTCAACAACAACAACAACAAAAAAAAGAGAAAACTTTAATGGAAGGATTAAAGAAGATTTCAAAAGTATCACAGTCTTTAAGTTTTCGCTATCGTGATTTCTTAGTTTTTAAAATAATTTTAAATGAAATCTATTAATGTCCTGTAATCTGGAAGATCGATGAAGATCGATGTTTCTATAGACGATTTTTGTTTGGCTTTGAACATATTTCATTTGGATTTGTAACAATAACATGCGGACATCATGCAGAATAATTATAATAATAATAATTTAGAACTTATATAGCGCATTTTCCATGTGTATATGACCAAATGCGCTTTACAAGCAGACGGAATTGGAATTTGGAAATGTTGGTTTTTGTGGAGAGGGGAAAACCGGAGAACCCGGAGAAAAACCTCTCGGAGCAGAGAAGAGAACCAACAACAAACTCAACCCACATATGACGTCGAGTCCGGGAATCGAACCCGGGCCACATTGGTGGAAAGCGAGTGCTCTCACCACTACGCCATCCCTGCTCCCCGAACGAACCCAGCTTATTGTAATAACCCGAAATAACAGTTCTTTCTCTCAGTCATGCCGAGTTGTACTGATCACAGGTGCATCACGAAAATCAACAATTATGCAGAACCGTCAAAGTTAAACTAGTGGCTGGTCAATCTCGTTCCCAGAGGCTTCGATCCTTTTGGTCAGCACCAAGGAGAGAGACTGCGATCCTTTTGCTCCGCTGGATAAAGGTAACGCAGGCTCTGGGAACGAGATTGGTGGCTGGTATTCTCTTATGAAGCACGTTTTGGTTCAAAAGATGTGACAGATGTAAGATGCAGGTTTGTTGTTGAAACTATGATAAACTGGATCTCGTACGTTAAACAGTAAAAGGGAATACCATGGAAGCCACGAGAACCCATTGAACACAATACTGTTAACCGAACAATACTTTCATACATGCTGGTAATTAAAAGTATGGCTCAGTAGCATTAGAAGGATGTATAATTATTATTCCCAAGGATAAAAAATTGAATTTTAATCAATCTACAACAACAGAACAAAGTGCTTTGCTAGCGTGAGTTTCCGGTGTTTTGTGTAACGTCGGCGGCAGTTCCACTACAAAGCTCCAAACAAGCAGAACGGTATCACAGGCTTGGCCTCATTCTAATTTTCCCAGACATTGCTAAGTGTTTTATGATACGTCGATGACTACTGCATTCCTTGGTGTGAAATTTTTAAAAGGAGGACACACCTAGCAATAGCAAAGCTTTGCAAACTCACAGAGAGATTTAACCGAGGAGTACAAGTTTCCGAAGGACACCACGAACTGAGAAATGGCTAACAATGGGAAAGAAATCGAGTTATTGATTTGAACTCTAGCCAGCCACTTTATTTACCTTTACATACACAAAGACGGCTTAAGAGTTACATTCTCATTATTTCAGGAGATAACACTCAATCCGCCTTGAGTTTTTCTTTGATTATTTAAGCCTGTCCTAAAACAAAGCCAGCGTTCTCATTAGTTTTAATTTCACATATTTTTTGTTTCATTCTTTGACTGCAGGCAGTAAACAAGGAACGTGCGGCCATTTCAGTGTGAACAACAAGCTCGACGTTGATCATGCCGCCAGTGAGTACTCCAAACAGTGATAACACTCCAGACTGCACGCCTTTCATCAATCCGTGCCGAGACTGGCCAAAAGAACCAAGCGAGGCAACAACAACAACAACATACTTTATTCCCCATTTAGTGACATCACAGACATTTAATACTATAAAATAGTCCGTCTATCAATAGCTATATATGTAGCATCGCAAGGGCAACTCCTTGGTTTTGTCACCTTAAACATTTTAAACATTGCAAACAGGAAGCCAAATTCTGTGTAAGCCTTTTGGTTCATCTTGTAATTTTTGCATTTTTATTTGCATTGTTTTTGTTTCCATTCAGTGTTAGGCTAACGTATGTGGCAAAAGACTTTGAGCTGAAAACTTGACGTGCCTAATAAAGCTCCTTACTCAAAATCCTTCAATCCTGTTCCAGCTGAGAATTAAATATAAATATTTACCGCTTCAAGCTTGCCCCTGTTATATACAGTTTATGCATCAAGGACCTCTTTGCTATCAAAACAAATGAAAACGGCATAATTTTGACAAAGTCGAAAATACTTTCCACTACCTCCATGCTAATTACCACAAACTGATTTTAATAGTTAACGTCTTATAATTAGAAAATCATGCGGACCACATGGAAGGCGAGCATACAGTTACCTCTCTGCCTTGAAAACACCTTGATAAGATTCAATAGAACTAAAATAGTACTTCTTGTTATTATGTCGGCTTTTGTTTGTTGTGGTTTGTAACCGCAAGGCCTCTCAGCTAGACTTAAACAATTATCCCCAATTATCACAACTGGACGTGTTTAAACAATTTGCTCGAGGGAAATCGCACTAAGAATAAATTTGTAAATAGCGATGTTTTTCCGCTAAATGATCATACGTTGCCGCATTCTTTAGTCAAAAAAAATCCATTCAGTCTTGCAGGTCAGCGTAGAGAATTCAAAATAAATACAAGGCGGTCGACCCAACTCAGTAAATTCAGTTTAAAGTCGCTGTTACACTAGGCAATTTTTCGCACAACTTGTCTCCCAATTTTGTTGCGACACGCAAGTTGTGCGGTAAGACAGTCTGAAATGAAGTTAGTTCTACTTTTCGCAACGTTTCCCTCAAGGCTGCAACAAGTTTTTCAAGCGTTGTGTAGGGGTATTATGTACACTAGGCTACGTTTCGTGCAACTTGTCTCTCAATGGCGCCACAAAATTGCGAGACAAATGAGTTACTCGAAAAATGGCGTAGTGTAACAACTCCTTAAAAGAGACCAGCCTTGTATTTCGGATGATCACAACTTGCGAGGCACGAGATTTTATCTCCAGATATAGCTCATTCTTTCATTCATTGGTCTTATACTAAACGGAACCGGAAATGGGCGCCCATCTGAACCAGAAATGGACGGCAATTCGAACAACTGTTAGTTGACAAGTTCGCTGACTAGAAATGGACATCCATTTGGCCCGCGAATCGAACTGGGCTTATACCAGAATCACGGGAGGGCGATTTTGACCTGAAGTGGACGACCATTTAGAAGGTCATTTACATTACAAGTGGCAACATTGGATCAGAAAAGAACGTCTTAGGGGGGTGGGGGGCGGGAGGCCACCCCAGTGGACATGGCACCTGACTTACAATCGCAGGTCAAACTCCTCCCCTATGTCCTCTTGGATTTCTTTGACTCTACTGAGTACCGCCATCTAAATAGGGAACTGGTTGGCCTTCCGCCAGAAGTGATTCTTAAGAATCCATTCTCTTGAATTTACGAGTTGTTGTTGGTGTTTGGAGAATCCTAGTTGTAGCTGGCCTTATTTTAAACTCTAAACAGAGCCAGTTTCCCAAAGAGAGCCCCTTTTCTACTACAGCGAAAAGCTAATTTCTGTGGCTATCAAGTCCGTCTTACTTCTTTTCGAGCAATAAATAGGGTATACTATTAGAGGTGCGTACCAACATTAAAAGTGCGTACGAATCGGTACGTCACTTCACTAATTCTCAAAACTGTACTTTCTCACGGGGTAATTCTATTTTGGGTTGTATTTCGATTTACCGCGATACAACGGAAGCCCGGCGCCAACCTCGGCCTTGATTAAAAAAATACGCCATAATAACTTGAAAATTACTGAAAGTGATACTAAAAAAACAAATTCACAATGTGCAGATAGAGTGATAAATACACTATCTGATTATCACCGATCTGATTGGACATCGCGCCAGTAGTAACATAGCCTCCTTCGCAGACGTCTTTGGCTACGTCACGCGTTCCTTGCCCACGAACGTCTGCTGAACTGAACTACCACTTCCGTTCGCGGCGGTTAGCCAATCATAGTTCGTTTTCCAATTTATGGAAAGTAGGACTTCGACCCCTGGATTATTTTCACAGACGATGCACGTGAATCGGGTGTCGTTTTCCATTCTTACGCAGCTCGTTATTGGTTCTTCAAAAGAAAGGCTAACCGTCGACGAACGGAAGTGGCAGTTCAGTTCAGCAGACGTTCGTGGGCAAGGAACTCGTGACGAGCCTAAAGACGTCTGCGAAGGAGGCTAGTAGTAACACGAGTAATAGCTTTCTTGCAACGTTTCAGTTCGTTTTCCATGCATAAAGCGGGAATATTGAGCGCCAGTGTTCAATCGCCAGTGTTCAAAACATAACAGGGACAACATCTGAAACAAAAACATTGACGGCAAATTAGTTTGGAAACGTCTATGCGATACACAACCCTTAAGCACTGTTTATGAGATAACTTTGATATGAATAAGTGCCGCGCTAGTTCACGTGGCAGCTTAGTGGTCATCTGACATAGAGCACGCTGAGGGGACTGGGTTGGGAGGATGAAAGCACGCTACAAAATGGTTAGTGAGGCTATATATTGATTTGAGAGCCAAGGTATGATTCATAAGTGGTATTTCAATCGCACACAGACGAGAATGAACTTTTTGTTCTATTAACCGCTTTCCAAACTTATTTCACGATGCCAATCAGTAAACTTTTGTTTTACTTGGATTCTGAGATTGAGACGGGGTGACTGTTTGAGGAGGAGAAAATTTTGGAAACCGGCCAATCGTAGCAAAGACAAGAATCAACAAAAAACTAGACTCTGTCCTATTCTGGACAGGATCGAGGAGCTGGGATTTAAACGATTCCCGTTTGAATCTGTATCTTGTGACGATAATCAATCTGAAATGGGGTGTCTAGAAAACTCAGACCTGGAAAACTCAGATCTCAGACCTCAGACCTAGAAAACTCAGACCCCCCCAATCTGGAAAACTCAGACCCCCCTCAAAACTATACAATTTCAAAATAAATAAACGTGGGTAAGATTAATTTTCGTCGTTCAATACGTTGAAATGTTACACCCTACATTTATCGCAAGGTAACAACATTGTATTATAATCGGCTCTTTGATTAGAGCACAAGAGCTAGAAAACTCAGATCCCCCAATTCTGGAAAACTCAGACCCCCCTCAAAACTATACAATTTCGAAAGCAAAATAAACGTGGTTTAAATGAAGTTTCGTCGTTCAATACGCTGAAATGTTACACCCTACATTTATCGCAAGGTAACAACATTGTATCATAATCGGCTCTTTGATTAGAGCACAAGAGCTAGAAAACTCAGATCCCCCAATTCTGGAAAACTCAGACCCCTCAAAAGTATAATAAACGTGGTTAAAATGAATTTTCGTCGTCCAGAACGCTGAAATTGTATAGTTTTGAGGGGGGGTCTGAGTTTTCTAGGTTTTGTGCTCTACTCAAAGAGCCGATTATAACACCATAAGACGACAAGGTTCAAGTGTTTGTTATGTTTTACGATAAATATAGGGTGTAACATTTCAGCGTACTGAACGACGAAAATGTATTTATTTCCACATTTATTTTCAAATTGTATGGTTTTGAGGGGGGTCTGAGTTTTCCAGAATTGGGGGATCTGAGTTTTCTAGCTCTTGTGCTATAATCAAAGAGCCGATTATAATACAATGTTGTACCCACGTTTATTTTGCTTTTGAAATTGTATAGTTTTGAAGGGGGTCTGAGATTTCCAGATTTGGGGGGGGGGGGGGGGTGTCTGAGTTTCTAGGTCTGAGGTCTGAGGTCTGAGTTTTCTTGGTCTGAGTTTTGCAGACACCCATCTGAAATGTGCCAAGGTTTGTGTGCAAGTTTACCTACTCCAGACTAGAGCAAGTGGAATCAGTGTCTGATAGGTCTGATAGGGCAAACAGATATGAGTGTTTTCGTTCCCAAACTCCTCCCCCAGAATAGAAGAATGAGAGAGGCCCTCCGTGGGTCATCAGAGTAAGTGGAACACTTGAGAGCGCACTCGAGATTATAAGATGGTATCGACAGATGGATATATTATAATCCTCGCGTATTTTGATTAAAGTATTGTTCCAGGCCGTACGGGTGACTCATCACTGTCCTTCAAGTTTGGAATTATTTGAAACGCACTCTTGTAATACAGTGACTGTATTACAAGAGTGCGTTTCTAGACGAGAATAATTACCAAAAAGAGAAACATAATAGCTAATCCGAAAACGGACAAACTAAAAACACAAACACAGACAAGGGTTAAATACTACAACGATAGAGGTCATCCAAATGTACACTCACCGTCTAACTCAAAGAGTTTCTCCATATCTGTACCCAAAAGAGTGTCAAAATCCAGCAAGGGATCGTGAAGTTCGTCCTCGCATTGTGCTTTGTGCAGCATCTTGGTCAGTTCATCAATATACTCAGCTGCAAGCCAGATGACCTCTTTTTTCGTAGGATTTTTCTCGTGTTGGGAAAGTGGCAATAAATTTTTCAAAACTTCAATCTCTTCATTAATAACTTGTACTCTTTTCCTCTCTCGGGCGTTAGCCAGTCTGCGTTGCTTGCTGACTCCAGTCAAACGTGGCCCTCGGCGTTTTCTTTTCTTTTTGTCTTCAGCGAAACCTGTATCTTCAAGCTTTTCGTCCATGCCGATCTTTGCAAATGAACTCTGTTTGATTTTGGCTTGGCTGTGGTCAAATCCATCCCGTATTATTTTGCCGACTGATACGCGCACTTTAATTTAAGTTGGAGTGGATACGAGAGATAACGAAAGTAAGACTTATCTACGACCTCACAGTAATAAACCATATTGAATAATATTTATTGTTTACAAAAGACAAAGTTGCAAATTCTTGCATCTCTTGAAGCCCCTCTCTGATAGAGCTTTTCCTTACTAGTAATAAAGATTAGTAGCTTTGAACTATAAAGAATTAATAATCGGAAAGTGAAAGATAAATTCTTTTAGTTCGGTATCAGGAATAGAATAGCAACGATTATGAAGTCTACGTGGCTGAAATACAAAAAAAATCTTGTTCTCCTCAAGTTTTTCTCCTCAAGTTTCGAACCGTTTGATCTTGTTATCTGGCGCCATATACTTACGCAAAGCTTTGTGATTTTCGATTGCGAGAGGCTCCGACTCTTTGGCGACAAGTGATTGTCTATGGAACTGATCAACAACCCTTGTAAAAACAACATCAACTTGACACAGGCACAACATCCGCAGGCCAATTTACCGCTAAAGAAAATAACGAGGATCGCACGCAAACTACAGGTGAATCACATGAGCTTTCTGTATTCCTCACCCGACGGAAATATTGAATCACGCAAAACGCTCTCTACTTTCTGCTTTAAAACGGTGCGGTATTTAAGGATAAATGTTCCAAATTTCGTTATGTGCTTTCCTGTTGTTCTATTTGCTTCTTTTTTTTTAAATCTAAGAGGTTATAAAACTGAGATAAGAAGGGATTGTTTTCGTTCCGCAATCGTAGACAAAATAAAGACGTAAACAAGAAGATGGCCCACGTGCATGGTTGGGCTTATATTAATATAGTTTTGGAAATAGTTGTCGCTAAAAATGTCCGTTGAGTTTTGAATTTGGAATGCGTGCAATTGTACAACCAAGATATCATCTTTATTAAAAGAAGGTGACAAAAGGGCGGGAAAGTAGAGTAAAGTCCAGAGGATGTCCAAAGCGTCCGACTTTTGTTTTGTTCCCAGTCTTCGCTTTCAAAGACCTGCCCCACACCCATCTTTTTAGTTGCATTTTGAGAAACCGATGACTTAACCTTGACAATGGAAGAAAACTACACCGACTTTGGCTATTATCCAGTAACGGACGGATAACCTTGGACATTACATAAGTTTGCGATTGACTTATCGGATCCAGTTGTTTGTGCAAGTGTTTTCCTTGGAATCTTATTGGTTATATTCAATTCAATAGAACCACGCTTAATTACTGATTACGGCAAAAACAGACACCATCAGGTGTGATGGTTATGACTCGAATGGATACTCCAAAATAAGTTGAGACACTTCGTGACACATATACAATATATCATATCTCAAAATACGGTGGGACATTTGGTGACGTTACATGGCAATACCTGACAACCTCACTGTTAACCCGCATTGGCAGATAAACAACACTCTGTTTAGGCAGAGAATAACTGCTGGGTTAGGCACTGATCTCTAGTGATTAGGGTAGAGCGCTGACTTGAAATAGCATTCCAGTCACGACAATTTTTCTAGTCGCAATTCATCTTCGTTCCCAGGCTTTTCCCAGCTCCTAAGAGAGGGAAAAGCCCTGGGAACGAGGTAGGCCGCAATTCAGAGATCCTAGCTAGTTTGGATATATGATAACAAACTTAGAGCAGTATTGTATTGTTCGCATCGTTGAAAATTGGGGGGACAGGGAAGGCGTAGTGGTGAGAGCACTCGCCTTCCACCAATGTGGCCCGGGTTCGATTCCCGGAATCGACGTCATATGTGGGTTGAGTTTGTTGTTGGTTCTCTTCTCTGCTCCGATAGGTTTTTCTCCGGGTTCTCTGGTTTTCCCCTCTCCACAAAAACCAACATTTCCAAATTCCAATTTCATCTGCTTGTAAAGCGCATTTGATCATATACACATGGAAAATGCGCTATATAAGTTCTAAATTATTATTATTAATTCAGTTTTGTCCATCGAAAGTGACACTAAATAGGCGAGTTGCCCCTTTTCAAAATTTTCTCTTCTTTTAAAAAGTAGACTAATGGTGGCTTGCTCCTTACTTGCAAACCTTTTGCTCGCACTTGACGAAATTGAATTTTCATCGAGTTCTTATCAGTCTCTTCTCTCTCACACACACGCTGTCGTTGTTTAGAGGGGCTAGGGTTGTTTAGAGGGGTTACAAACCAGGACTTAATCCAAGTTTATAACCTTTCTTATTACAAACAAGGACTTAATCCATTTTCTTTTCGCCGTACCCAAGAATAGTCGGTCGGTCGGTGGACCTTACAACGATTGTGACTAGAATGGATACTCCAAAGTCAGGTCACACACTTAGTTTTGTGTATATAAAGTGCCAAACGATCTTACTAAAGTTTTACTTAAGTTAAAAAAATCTTTGAAAAGAGTATATAAGGAAGAAGTAGTATCCCGGCGTCAAACGAATACCACTTCGTGCAAAACCGTTCGTCGCATCGCTCCGCTCGCTCCTCCGGTTTTGCACGAAGTGGTATTCGTTTTTTTTGACTCCGGGATACTACTAGGAATCCCCCATTAACCGGTCCAACCAAATCCAACCACGCAAAACCACTCAAAACCAGTTTGAAACCAGCTTGACAAGGCCCACCAATTAGAGAAAGGGGATGAAGAATATTTGCGCCAGTAATAAGGACAGACGACACGATAATAGCGAAATACAAACACTTTACTAAGGACAACAAAGCCTCTACAAAATGGTCGGGTAAAACAGGAACACGAGGGCCGCGTGAAGACACACGTATAACGCATGCGCGGCCGACAATAACCGCTGGCGCAACTCCTTCTTCTTCTTCTGTGTAAATAGAAAACTAACGCGTACAAAGTAAAAGAAACCTAACAAGAAGGTTGTAACCGATAGTAACTGTTCGTGACAGCACTTAGTTAAACGGACTGTTTCTGAAGTAACTGTCATAAAACACTAGTCAAGAATGTACTCCTGTAAGTATGCTGGAGGTCGGCGGGCCCGCTGGGGTCTTGGTTCAGATGGAACAGAGATAGGAATACGATCACTGTCGGAGGGGGTGGGGTCTTCTTGGTGCTCGGTGTGGTGCGGGGAGGAGGCGGGAGGGTCTGGGCTAGGCGGACGTAACAGGTCCGGTGGGGCAGAGGGCTGTTGGTACGGCTGCGGCTGCTCAGCAACTTCCTCACATTCGTCGTCGTCAAGTGTAGGGACAACAGAAAGGTATGAAGGTGGTGGAAGGGTGTGTGGTACAGCGTAGCACTCGGAGAGCTTCACCTTGTAAGAGGTAGCCCTGAGTTGCGAGCCAGAGAACTTCTTAATGAAGCACCATTCGCCATCGATGCTAACGATGAGATAGCGGTCACGGGCGCGTGACTTGTCTCGGTCAGACTTCACATAAACCAGGTCGCCAACCTGCAATGGGGGAACGGGAGTTTGTGGTCGGGAACCGCCTTTGGCCGCTTCGCTCAAAGGATGGTTGGCTTGACGGGCTTTTTGTTTCGCTAAAATGTGTTGCAAGTCATTGATGGGTATCTGCTCATTGGAGAACTGGTTCCGTTGTGTCCAAAGCTCCCGTGAGGACAGGCCTTAGCTGCGGAGTCGCGAATTAAGCCGGGCAGTGGCAATGGCAAGACTGAGCTCAGTAACTGGACCTCCGCCGGGCTCCTGACGCAATAGCTCTTCTTCTAGCTCCAGCACGGCTCGTTCGGCAACAGGATTTTTGTTGGTGTTTTTGATGCGGCCAACTTCGACAGAGATGCCAAGATGTTGTAAGGCATGGTTGGTTTTCAGCGAGACGAACCCAGGTGCAGGGTCGACACGAATCACAGCTTGGGGACCATCGAAGGGGTTTAGGCCCACTACTAATCGGGCGAGGGCATCATGAAGGGTATCACTCTTCTCGTCGGATACAAGGCACGATATAGTGTAAGAGGTGGCACATTCTCTCAAAAGTAAGATAAATTGGCGACAGCGTCTAATGATATCGGCTGCAAATGACACACCTACAACCTCGGGTGCATCTTCGGATGACTGGCTGGTAAGGGAGGTAGGGAACTTCTTGAGTGAGGCACAAGTGTGGCAGGAGTCTGATACTCGAGCGATAGCAGCACTCATATCGAGGGCAAAGAAGTAACGTTGTATGACCATTTGAAGTTGGTGCTTAGAGGGGTGGTCAAGCTTGATGTGAATGGCAGTAAGTAGGCCATCAAGTACGGAACGAGGTACGACTATCAACTCAATAGGGCGAGAGAGTGGTTGTTGACGCTGAACGACGAGCAGGCCATCCTTGGAAATGGAAGTGACGTTAAGGTAGCGCTTTACGTCTCTGATGTTAGTCAGTTTCTTGGAAGGGCGGGTGCCCTGTTTCAAGTGAGCACAGACACGCCGTAGATCGGGGCACTCGTTTTGAACACTGAACCACGCAGGTCTGCTGGTGAAGGGTAGGCGCTTGGTGTTGTCAAGGACTTCTTGAGTGGAGATGCCACGTACTACAGAAGACTCTGATTCGTGCACGAAAGAGCAAATTTGGCAGTTCGGTTCAGTGCAATCAGGGGAATTCCGACTAGCAAAGTCCGAGGGTAGATTGGCGGTGCCAGCGAGATGCTGGAGGCTAACTTGGTACCTACTGACGGTGGTCAAGAAGGAGGTAACACGTGGACTGGCAGAAAATTCACCTCGGCAAAGTTTCTGGAGGGCTTGAACGCAGGGCTGGCTATCTGTCAGAACGCAGGCACGGTGCTTGGATTGGATTATGAAGGGGCTTAAGTGTTTTACGGCAGCTGCTATAGACAGCGCTTCGACCTCACATGGTAACCATGTGACCTGATGCTTGCGTAGTTTAGAGCTGAAGAAGCCGGCAAGGAGAAGGCGGTCTTGGCGGGTAAGGTACAAGGTGGCGCCAAGACCGCGTCGGGAGACTGAGCCATCAGTCACAATCCAAAGCTGGTCAGAGGCACGAGGGAGGACGATAGACTGGTGCGTTTGAAGGGCATCTTGTGATGTGGTGAATTTCTGACGAAGGTTGTCATCCCACTGGACGTGGTCGTGAGATTGTAGATTGGCCAAGGATGATTCAAGAGGATCCACAAGTTGAGAGCAGTGAGGGAGGACACGGCTAAGGACTTTGTAGGCGCCGATGAAGGAACGCATACCTTTCACAGACTCTGGAGGAGAGCAGGTTGCGAGTGCAGCAATGCGGTGGGGGCTTGCAGATAAGGAGCCTTGTGACCAGATCCAACCCAATATGGTGGTTGTTTTGGGGCATATGACAGTCTTAGTGGCAGACAGACGGAGGTTACACCGGGTAAGGGCGTCAAGTATACGAGACCAGTTAGTGATGAGCTCTTGTGGGGTGTCGCCACCACAATAAAGATCGTCGGCGAGTTTTGTAACGCATCCCTCTTGGAGGAAGTCACCAAGGACACGACACATTAATTCCTCAATGCGGTCTCTGAACCGGGCATTCCCATGGTTGACCTGGTATATACTCTGATGCCGCGAAACGGAGTGGCCACACCGCAGTATTTCATGGAGGCCTTTGATAGAGGTATCTGGTAAAAGGCGCGGGTGAGGTCAGACTTTATTATGTACTTCCATGGGGCAATGGTGCGGAGAGTAGAGTCAACGTCAGGCATCAAGGAGGGTTGTGGTTTGCTGTAGCGTCCGACGTCTGTGAAGGCTGTAACGAGACGAAAACCGCCAGAGGGTTTTTTAACGAGAAATGAAGGGTTGAGGTACTCAACGGTAACTCCGATGTCCTCCGGACGCCGGAAGACCTGGCATTGTTCCAACTCATCAAATTTCTGTTGCAATTCAACCAGCTTGTCACGGGAATATTGGGGAACACGGCCTTTGCGTTGTGGAGGCTGTACAGGTCCCATATTGACAGAGGCTTGGACAGGACCAGCTATGCCATTGTAACCAACAATGGTAGGATTAAAAACTTCGTCGTGAGCCTGGAGCACTTCGCGGAACTTGTTGCGTACGATGTCGGGTAGGATGTTGTCAGGGTCAACTTCGACAGCATCTGAGAAGAACCCAGGCTGAGGTGAGATGCTTTCACCAGGGTGGGGAGGTGATGGGTGTGGTCCAACAGGTGACGTGGGAGTCACAGCTGTGGTGTGGCGAGCTTGGCAGAGATGTTCGTGGCGTCGGACAGTCCTTGGCTCAGCAGTGTCGTTGACTAAACGAACTTTACTAGCTACTGCTTCTATAATTTGGGGCTGGGGCCAGAGTTGTGAAACTTTGGAGCTTTTGTTGGATGGTGCATCGGTACGGGCTTCTATGGCTAAGGTACAGTCAGGATCTATGTTAGGTGGTAGGCCCAGCTCAAGATATTCCCCAGGGAGGACCACTGTTGTAGGGGCGGACGAGCGTAGCACATAAGACTGGGTGCGACGGACGGCGTGAGCCTGGGAACTGGCACCTGACTCGGGATGGTAGGCTAGTATTTCGGAGCCTTGGATAAGAACCTGTCCCTTTGCAGGGCGAACAGATATGTCATTAGTGATCACGAATGGAGTTCCAGCTAAAACATCAACATCTAAGTCTTCTACTACGAGGGCATCAAGGGTGAGGAGTTTGCCAGCTCGTGAAAGAGTGAGGTGGGTCTCGCCAACAACGACAAGAGGCGTAACTCCGTCAGCTTGTAGGGCCTGCTGGGATGTTTTCACGATGGGAGCGGCGACGGAGGCCTTGATCATGCTGGTTTCGGCACCAGTGTCCAAGGTTAGATTAAGCGAATGGTGATGGTAGAAGGCATTGAAATGGGGTGATTGCTTTGTGCTTACACGGCGAGACACAGCCCTGGCCGAGGAATGGGGAGAAGAAGCAAAGTCCTCCACTTCAGGTGGACAGAAGAAATCAGAATCGGTGGGGTCATCGTCGTCATCGAGGCTACTTGCCAGGCGTGCTTTGGTGAGGAAAGCGCGGTCTTCAGCAGGTAGGTAGGTGTACTGACTTAAGAAGTGACGGTCATTACGTCCAGCCTGCTTACACAGGGGGCAAGACTTGACTTGTGGTTTAGTATATGCCTTTTGGAAGCGGTTGTAAGGACCCCTCGGAGGCGGCTGTCTGAGCTTGGATGCCGTGGAACGCAAGATTTTAGCATCGGCATTGTTATTGATCTCTTCCAAGAGGGAATCCAATGCTTGAGAAATTTCAGGTTTGAGAGATGCAAGAGACTTGGACCGGAGCTCGGTACCGTAGCGTTGCTTAACCAAACTGGGGAGGTCAGGGTGGACTAATCTCAACCGTGTTAGTACTACAAGATTTTCTAGAGTGGGAGACATTTCCTCGTCGGCGTCGGGAACTTCGCCATGGTGTGAGATATTTCCATTTGCCAATAATAAATTATCTTCAATAAAGGACATCAGACGTTGATAGATATCCTCGGGGCGCTCAGCAGGGGCGAGTGTGATGTTGTTGAAGTCGAGGAAGTGAGCGCCGGTTGAATGGAAACCGAAGTGAAGGCGAATCGCTTGCCAGATGGAGCTCATGGAGGTTGAGTTCTTGACGATGGTGTTACGAGAAATTACGGGACAATAGTTCGCAATTTGTCCAAGCATTAATTCAAGATGAGTACACTTTTGTTGTGCTGTTCTACGGAAAGCTTGAGGTACGGATTCGGGGTCATCCTGGAGGCCGCGACGAGGGCTACCGGGGGATTTCTTCAACCATGTCACACCATCAGCAAGAAAGCCCGCGAAATTGCGGTAAAGAGAAAGAATGTACTGAAGATTTTGTCTCCAGGCTTCGAACGACGTTATCGTTTCCTTTTTGGTTAAGGACCACTGTTTTGGTGCTCTTGGATTCATTTCGTGTTCTTAAATGAATAGAGGAAAGGCAAAATGTGTACTTAGCTGTGAGTCCTTGTGTGTTGTTGACACAGCTATCGACTAAGCTGTTTCGCTAGTTTCTCGCTTGGAAATCGGTCGACGATCCGTTATGAGCTGGCTGTCTCTAAGTACGAGACGAGGGTAAGTTCCAACCGCTGCCACCACGCCAGTAACAAGGACAGACGACACGATAATAGCGAAATACAAACACTTTACTAAGGACAACAAAGCCTCTACAAAATGGCCGGGTAAAACAGGAACACGAGGGCCGCGTGAAGACACACGTATAACGCATGCACGGCCGACAATAACCGCTGGCGTTGTGTCAACCAATTAGAGAAAAGGATTACAAGGGTAAACCAACAAGCATGGCACACCGTATTGAACAAGCGCGACGAGAGGTAAAGCCGATGGAAACCCACATAAAGAGGAACAAACCAAGACATGAGAGCACCCCGTGCCAGCACCACGAAAAAAGGAGTCGTTTGATAAATGGTTTGCCAGATTGTTGGAGCAGGGACCACCAGTCCCAGCTCCTCGCAGAAAGAAGCCAGTTCCCACTCCTCGCGGAAAAAAACAAATTTCCATTCCCAAAAAGGAGGAGTCATATGATGAATGGTTTGCCAGAATGGTTAGGGAGAAAAAGACTCAGGCAGTTTCCCTTCCTCAACAAAAAGAGGAGGAGTCAGCTGATGAATGGTTTGCAAGAACATTAGCATGGGCAGAGAAACGGCCAGTTCCTTTCCCTCGCAAACAGCCACGAGCCTCCGATCTTGAACAACAGCCAAAAATGGGAATGATTCCTCGCCCACCCAGACAACGAGTAACCAAAACCTGTGCCCCCGTTGAATCCGATGGTGTGGAAAAAGAAAGTGGAAGGCGTCAAATCTTGTGATATATTCCCGGATAAGATCTCGCCGACAATCGCGATCACACGCGAGAAATGGTGGCACTTCTTCGTCAAAATGTCGACACTTCTTTCTTCCTGAGACACACACCCACTAATGTCCTTCGCAATGTGGAGACCGGTGACGAAATGGAATTTCAAGACAACAAAAACACCCGCTCCCCATGGTTTCGCAAGATTGAAGATGCAGAATGGTTGAGACAACGGGAAGAGAAGGTTGCAGCAGCAAGCTGCCCGGCCCAGTACAAAATGGATCTTTGAAAGGTACCACCATCTCGAGTTGAAAGTTTTGTTGGATCGCCAACCCCTTTTGGGAACAGGCCCACTTCCCAACTGGCTGCGCAACTTGGCAAGAGGCAACCATGCCATGATTTGTCTTGACACTTTTGGGGACAACCTTTGCTTCTGGCGCTGCTTGGCGGTGCATCGCGGCGTAAGACCAGACAGAAGCACAACTACCGCTCGCGAGTTGGCACGAAGCTATCTTGATCTTCCAAAATGCCCACAAGACACAACCAAAACTTCCCTTGATGAATTGGACAACATCGAAAGATATTTCAACAAATCTCTTCCTCCAACCGAATGGCTTGGTATCCGTGTTTATGAGTCTGAGCCAACAAACGAAAAACCTATTTGGCATCTGCGGCGAAACCCAAACCCCAAGTTGAAAAACATTCTGACAATTGGTATTTACGAAGGGCATGCCTTCTATATTCGGGACATTTCCAAACTTGCAAAAGCTTACCATTGCGCCCAATGCGACCAGAGATTCACAAGACTTGGGGATCTCCACC
This sequence comes from Pachyseris speciosa, assembly GCA_016490735.1. Taxonomy (NCBI): domain Eukaryota; kingdom Metazoa; phylum Cnidaria; class Anthozoa; order Scleractinia; family Pachyseridae; genus Pachyseris; species Pachyseris speciosa. The sequence goes on from JAEMWC010000024.1 coordinate 1,923,011, forward strand.
GCCACGCAAACGGAAGGTGCAGCAAAGGTGAAACAAAAATTTGCTGCTGGTCGAAAAGAGTCGAAAAACCTGCAACCGCATTTGAAAAGGCTTTCTTCCCACGGAACACAAAGTTTTCCGACACTGGCTGTCGTTGGATGGAACAAGAGGCAGAAAAACGTGGAACCCACATTCACCATGCACTTTGTGGACATGGAGGCTAGAGGCATATTGAGAAAAGTTTTGTGGATGGGTTTGACCCCACAACCCAAACAATCTTTCAATTCCACGGTTGTCGCAGATGTTTTTCCGAAGACAGAGACGAACCATTTGAAGATGGGGACACGCTTGAAGATCGCTGGAGAAGAACCCAAAAACGCACCGCGCAGCTTCGTAAGGCTGATTTCGAAGTTGTGGAGAAGTGGGGCTGCGAAGTTGGCCCTCTTTCCAAAAAATACCATCGCGAGGTATATTTAACAAGCTATCCTCATGCAATAATCTACGACTTTGAAGCATTTGGAGACACCAACCGCCTAAAAGAACAGACACCATCTTTGACAATCGAAAATGTACACACCCCAGTCTCTGTTTCCATTGTCGACACGTACAACCGTGTGCCCACCCACATTTGCAACAAAGACCCCTACACCTTAGTCTTTCTGTTCTAGGACGAGCTGCACAAGCGAGGGGAGAAAATTCGAAGAGCTGTTTGAGCAAAGTTTTTCCCTCCCGACATGGATTTTCTTCCGAAAACACAACGCGAGCGCATCGAAGATTGGTGCAACCAAGTTCTCACCCTCGGGTTCAACTCTGGGAAATACGATTTGCACCTGACTAGAAACCAGTTTGTGGAACAGATTTGTAAGGAGAATACAAACATAAAAATTGGAAAACAAGCCAACCGGATGATGTACCTTCTCGAACCAAATTCTCGATTCCTTGACATTGTCAACTACATTGGCCCAGGGACCAGCTACGATAAATGGTTGAAAGCATTCGAGTGTGAGGGAGGGAAGTCGTGGTTCCCATATGACTGGTTTGATTCGCCAGACAAACTCGATTACCCTGGGCTTTTCCCTTATTCCGAATGGTATTCTAAATTGCGCAAAGAATACTTGCTTTCGAAAGAAGAGTACACAAAATGTGCTCAATTGTTCCAGGACAAAGGAATGAATACATTCGCCGACTGGTTGGAATATTACAACAATTTGGATGTAGCCCCAGGTTTGGAAGCTTTGGAAAAAATGCGGGCCTTCTACACCGAGAAAGGGATCGACATCTTGAAAGCCGCGGTGTCAATCCCCGGGGTAAGCTTACACTATCTCCTCCGCGGCGCAATCGAAAGAGGGGAGGACATTTGGACCCCAAGGAAAGAAGCTTTTGACATGTTGAAAGGGGCAGTGGTCGATGGACCAAGTATTGTTTTCACAAGGTACCACGAAGCACAAAAAACAAAAATTCGAGACCACCAATATCAAACCCCCCCACCTTTGTCAAAAAATTCTCGGCTACGACGCCAACGCGTTGTATTTGTCGACAATGGCGCAGGACATGCCTTGTGGTCCGGAAAAGGTTTCTCATTACAAAGAGCCAACCAGAGCTCCAGGGGTTTTGTTTACAGACTTCGAAACAAAATTTGGTTCGGCTTCGCAGAGGTGGACATTGAGATTCCCGAACATTTGTGGCCTAAGTTCGAGGAGATGTGCCCATTCTTCCACAATACGGAAGTGCCAGCCGAAGCTGTTCCCAAACACATGTTTGAGTATTTGGAGAGAACCGGAAGGACTCGTGTGGATGGAAGAAAGTTGGTCGGTGCGCTTTCTGCAAAGAAGATACTCCTCTTCGCCCCTCTGCTGCAGTGGTATATTGATCACGGGGCACGGATCACAGCTGTGTATCGCACAATTGACTACACAGCCGCCAAACCCTTTGTTTGGTTCGTGGAAGAAGTTACAACAGCCAGGCGAGCCGGCGACACCGACAAAAGCAAAGCGCTTCTCGCCGACATGTTCAAACTGTTTGGGAACAGTGCGTACGGGAAAATGATCGAGGAAGTCGAGCGACAGACGAACGTGACCTACACAAAAGACGAAAAGACTGTTGACCGGATAATGCGTAGCCCCTTCTTCGAGGATCTCGACGAAATCGGGAGCGCGTACAATTGATCGCCCCTTCCAAATCGGAATCGCAGTGGACCAACTCGCAAAGCTGCGGATGCTGGAATTTTACTACGACTTTCTGGACAAGTACGTCGACCGAAAAGACTTCGAGTTGATGCAAATGGATACCGACAGCAACTTTTTGGCGATATCGGGGGAGAAGCTGGAGGATGTCGTGCTTCCACACATGCGAAAGAAATTCGAGGCCGACAAAAAGAACTGGCTGGCGTGGGACAAGTGGAGTGGCCGGACACCAGGGCTGTTCAAACTCGAATGCACAGGAGAACGGATGATTGCGCTCTGTTCGAAGTGCTACTTCGTGGAGGTCGACGGAAAGTAACTTTTACATTATCGCTCACTACGCTCCTCTTCGCAAAGGCTCTTGAGCATCCCAAGGACATCTCTGAAGACATATGGCGACAGAGCTTTTTCGGCTGCTGGCCCCAGACTGTGGAACGAACTACCTTTATCACTCAGATCATCAGATACTTTGATTGTTTTCAAAAAGGACTTGAAGACTTATTTGTTTAAATTTGCCTTTAGTTAACAATTTATATTTTAATTTCCTTTTTTAATTATTATGTAATTTGTTTCTTATTAATTTGTCTTTTTTAATCATGTAGTACATATTGTAAAGCGCTGTGAAGAATTAGTCGATTTAGCGCCAAATAAATGCTTATTATTATTATTATTATATAAAGTACGCGAAGTTCTCCACAGAGGGTGTGTCGAAGCGGCAAAATGAAATTCGGTGGGAGCGGTTCGAAGCTGCGCTCGCGGGACACAAGGACATGGCGGAAAACACAGGCTTCCGAATGCACGAGGGGGAGATGGTCACATATCGTCAGCAGAAACTGGGATTGTCCGCGTACTACGACAAGCGGCACGTGTTGCCGGACGGAACCCATTGAGTACCACCTTTGAAGAATCTCAAACGAGGTTAGTTGGGGGCAACTCTGTATTTGGTGGAACAACCATCAATTCTTCCCGCACGAAGCTACGTTTTGGCCCACCGTACCCTCCTGCCTCAGGGCGGGAAATCCAATACAAAACAGGTCGGTTCTGTGCACTTCGGGATGCCCACGTCGGATGGTTGTGCCATGCTTCGCCATCGTTTGCGAGACAGCACCCATGAATTCCCACCCAGGGTCGACTTGCAGCAGTTTTGTCCATTGCAACGGCCCACGTTTGTAAATTTTTTCGAAAGCCGCAGCAACTTCCTCCGCGCTCTTTGTGGTCAGAGGCTCGGCCTCTTTCGCCCAACCCTGTCGTGCGGCATAAAAAGCAGGTCAGCCTGGTGCACCGCGTTGGGAATGGGCACGTCAAAGTTCGGACGAGGAATTTTCGAAGGCGGGGGGAGAAAGATTTGCCAAACAGCCTGTCTGTGCAACCATTTCTTCGCAACCGCTTCCGGGATTCTGGCTTTTTGCGCCAATTTTTTTGTCGCATCCCACCCCTTCCAATATCCTTCTGGGCTGTAATAAATTCGCGAAAGTCGCCGTTCTTCCCGTTTCGAAGGAACGTTTGTCATTCATTTGCACATATATCTGAAAGAAAAATATATCCGAAAGAAAAACCCAACAATGTTCGGAATCGAGATTGGAAAAGAAGAAAAACCACCACTTGTGGTGAGTGAAGAAAAAAGGAAATGGCATTGTGGAGAGAAAATGGAGAAAAGACGGGAAGATTTCGAACTTGTTTGCCGAAAATGCGGGCTGGTGCAGAAGCTCGACACAGTGCTCAACCCCACCAGAGAAGAGAGAGGCGCTGGCGGCCAGTTGTGATTTCCCGCAATCACCTTCGTTAAACTCTGCAAAAACATGGTATTTTCAACGCAGTTACCACCTGTGTGTCGGCTGATGGGCGGGAGTGCGGCACACCACGGTGGGAGTTTTTGGGAAACGTCATCCACGAGTTCGCGAACTTTCCTCTTGAGAAAAACCCTCAAAAACCAAACAAACAGTCGGTGAATTACGTTTGTTTCTTTCACGACTACTTCGAAGCGGTTCCAGAGGAAGTTTGGCCGCGCAAAAAAGAAATTCTCGCAAGAATTTCGCCAACTTTTAAGAACATTCAACCAAAGACATGGCAAAAGGCGAAAGAAAGGTTCGACAGGTGGTGGAACATTGCGAATTCGCAACCTGCAGCGGAGCTGCAAACTGTCAAAAAGCGCAAACTGCAGCAAAGCTGCAAAGTTAATCCACAGTGAAATGTTTGGCGTACTTCGCCTGGAGTTTCTCAGGCATTTCCATGCAGTGGTCGGAAACGAAGTCGTCGATCATTTTCAGCTTGTCGAGAAACTTCTCTACATCGAAAGGTTCTCCCCGGAGATGGAACCGGATGGCATCCAGTATTTGTTTGTATTCTACTCGAGCGAAGCTGGCCTTTTCAGCCTTTCTGTCGTATTTCTTCACTGTCGCGACAATTTTCACGACAGCACCAAACGCGGTCAGACCGGCAATGACAGCAGGTTGAAGAGTGACCCCTCCCGCGACAGCTCCAGTCACAACAGCTTTTCCAGCAACCACATTGCAAAGCAAGTTCCTGCGCTGAAACGTTCGGAAAAGTTTTTCGTAGCCCCAATGTTTCTTGTGGTAAAAAGCGAAGAGCCGCTTCAACATATCGACGGTTTCCTTCGGAAGGGCCGGGTCGATGTGGTTGAAGTAAAAAATGTTGAGAGGGGGAGGGTTAGACTTTATATGTGGCAACCACATTATATATTTTTGCTAAAAATGTCAGAAGATAGTAACATGAGAAGAATTCCCTCTCCCATCTTGAGGTGGGAATTGTATTATTAAAGATTTTCAATCTAATTTCACTTCAAACACAATGGACAAATGAAAATTTGTTTGAACGGAAGCAAACGATCTTCCAAACATTCCATATCCAGTTACATCATCCGCCTAGGTTATAGCCTGCTCTCTTTGGGAAAGTGTAAATTCCCCTTTATGCCCTCTGAGGGTGTGGACGTGCGTGTTGGATCGAAGCGAGTCGACAAAGTAAAGTGGTCTAACACATTGGGATTGGGGAATATATTGAACCACAAAGTTGTCACTTTCCCCTTACCAGGAACTACTCCGTGTGGTGAATCACCAGTAAATTTTATCGTCTGTCTTGCTGGTGAACCGGGAGGAAAAGCGGCATAACCAGTTAAATAAAAGGTTTTGGGAATAAAATCATGACCATTTAAGTTCAAATTTTTCAACAACACGATGTTTCCACTTTGAAAACGAAGAACCTCGTGAATACCATGTCCATTCAAATCTAAATCTTCATGCATTTTTAATCGCCCGTTATCATCAACTTCAAACCCACCCCCACTCTTTCCAACCACATTGTATCCGTTGGTGTTTAAGTCTGTATGCAACACAAGTTGTTGGTTTGAACTGTTAAACAACACATCACTTCCTTCCATCACTTTTTTCCCTCCCAAATCAAAATTTCCATCCAAGGTTGTTGTACCTCCATCCTCAATATGAAACCCACCTTTCCCTTTATTCACCACCTTGAATGTTGATATGTCCAAATCAGTTTGCAACACCATTCGTCCGTCGTCGCAAAGAAAATTTGATCAAAAATTGTGGAAGGTACTTTTGACACAGTCGCATTCACACCACAGATAACCATACGCCCAGTGGGATTGGGAAATGCGGTTTTCCCATGCAGATCAAGGTAAAGATATTCTCGTAATTGGCCGGCCTGTCGTTTTTTGATGTGCAGCACCATTTTAACATAGCCGGCGATGGAAGCTGTCGCTTGGAACGTTTTCGAGGTTTGCGCACCAAACAACAGGGTATCGGCAGTTGCATAAACGCTGACATTTCGCATTTCAGGTGGGAAAAACTCAACAACACATGTGTAAAAACCGATTGGAAGCCTGAAAAGGTTGAAACCAATTCTACAGCGATATTGTTCAGTTCCATCTTTGTCATCAATGAGAGTGAAATTGTACGCCGATTGGTTTATTTGGTGAGGAGAGGTTGTGAATTTTGAAATATTAAACACTCTCATGTTGTTTTCACTTGAGGATTCATTAACATTTTCCATCAAATATCTGAACGGGTTTTCTTGTGGGCCTGTGCCGGAGGCATCTAAGTGCGTCTCGTCGACATATTTTTTGTTCGCCCCATCACTTGGAGCCACTGGATCTTCCAGGTTCGCGATTCGATTGTTGCGCATGTCAATACCGCCTGCCACTGACCCGCCAGCAAGTGGAAGAAAAGGCGTTTGGTCGACATAAATTTTGTTTACAACATCTTTGTCGGCTGCTGGTGCCCCGACATTTTCAATTTTGTGGTTGGCCATCGACAGATCCCCATACATCGCACTCGAGCCATCTCTTTTCAGGAAATACTCGTCAACGTATCTTTTGGTCACCGCGTTAGTCGCGGAGGAAGGTGGGGCAAGATTAGTGATGGCGTTGTTGTTCATGTTCAGATCTGTTTGCGCGATCGCGTCGAATTTGGTTCGCACTCCCTGGTCCACTTATTTTTTTGTTAACGGCGTTTTCAGCGGGGGTGCTGGAATCAACGTCTTTCAAATCTTCAATGGTATACCCACCCATGTTCATATTACCCAGCGCCGGGTCGCTTCCGTCCCGTTTCAAACAAAGCGCGATTTCAGAGTCGAAATTTGTTTGGCTTTTGTTTGTGGCGTCGAGGTCGTCCACAGCGTAAATCATGTTGGTGACCAGGTTTCGCCCCATGTCAGTTTGGCAAAAGTGGATGTGGCGTAGCTTTCACTGACCGCGTCAAGCGGACCAGCTGGCGGGCCCAAATTCTCAATCGGATGCCCACCCAAATCAAGGGGGCCGGTCATTGGGGCGCTTCCATCGAGAGGCAGAAAAGCCCCCGTCGTCGCTGTCGTTCGGGGTGTCTGTCAACCCCAGGCCTTTTGGCAAACCACCCCATATATATTTTGAAATAATTTTTCACCCAGGCAACTCGAAACAGTAAATGAGAGACAAAAAACGTTTCGGTTGGCTGCTGGAAGACAAAGGCGAAACGCAAACTGCACCGACAGTAAAAGTTTCATCGGCACCGACGGCTTGGGGGAGGGGGGAATCCACCTTTCCTTTCGCGCCAGTCAACCTTGTCATGCGAGTTTCCCCCTTGTATTCCGTCAAAAGCATGAGCTGTGTTCTTGCTGGAAGGGTGGGCGTTATCTCGTACCACAAACAGGTTGGTTTCGCCTGGCCAGGAATCAGCGCCCTGGGTGATCCACCAATAAAGGCGCCGCTCGCTCTCGTTGTTTTTCCCGGAAAAACAACCGAACCCATCAGATGAAAAAATGTCGGGGTGGTGGATGTTTGCGCATCCGCGCGGGTCACAGGGTGTCTCGTCGCTCCGGGCTTTTTTGCAAACCACCCCATTATATTGTTTCGTCGAAATTTTTTTTCATCAACTTTCGCGGTTGGTCGAAGTAAGAGAAGGAAAACTTCTTGTCGGTGGCGCGGTCCAGCAGGTCGTGGGGAACCCCCAGCTCGTCGGCAATTTGTTTGTTCTCCCTCGGGAGGAAACCGAAAAGGCAGAAATGACTGCAGTTGTCCCGGATGTTTTTGGGAACCTTGTAATAAGTTTGGGTGAGATAAATGACGCTGCAGTTTCTGTGCCGCCCGTTGATAAAATAGTTGATGATGTCGTTTTGGTTCTTTTCGCAAACCAAGTCGTCGAACACGACGATTTTTTGATTGTCAGACATTCCCGCCTCGGGGTGGGGAAGTTCCTCCAGCGGAATGATTTTGTCGCCTGGCGTCTCGATGACCTCGTACCCCACCTCAGGATCGATATTTTCGAAAACGTGACGCAAGAGCGATTGATATTTGTGTTGGTGGAGGTTCTTCGAAAAAAGAAAGACCTTGTCGTACTCCAACAGCTCGTAGAGCGTGTGCATCAGGATGTTCGTCTTCCCTGAATTGCTTGGCCCACAGATCAGCATTCCTGAAAATGTCATCAGGCATGGAGGGGTGCCCCTGCCGGAAACCATTTGTGGTGGTGGCCTCGGGATCATAATTTGGAATTCTCATTTTTTGTCTCTTTGTATATTGATGTCTTTGAAAAAGTGGCGACAAAAGGCAGAGGCCGAGGCGGAAGTTGAAAAACAAGAGCAGGAGATCCGTCTGAAGTTTAAAAGAAAAAGGGTGGCGAATCAAGTTGGCCAGATCGAGGCTGAAAAGCTTTTGAAGCCGGTCACCAAAAGGTTGGGCCGAGATTTGCAAGCTTCTGTGGAAGAGGTGGGAGGTCCCGATTACACAATGGATGAGTTCGATCGAATTGACCCGTTTGATTGGGATGATTTCAGACCAGAGGTTGAAACACCACCATCACCATCACCACCACCAACACCACCACCATCACCACCAATACCACCACCATCACCAGTTGATGATGGTGATGATGAAGCTCCCCTCCCTCCACCACGCTAAGAGTGGGGTGAACCAAAGGTGCCCAGCCTGCTCAAAGGAATTAGCGAATCTGTCCAATTACAAACGGTCAACCGGCTTCTCACACAGCACGGGGACGACCCCAACTACAGAGTGGAAAGTAAAAAATCCCCATTCCACGGGTTTTCGGCGGCTGATCTTCGAAGAGTTCAAGAAGAGATTTATGACCGCCGAAGAGGAGGGCGGCAGGAGAGGGTTTCCCCACAACACCTGCAAGCGGGAAAAAGGGGTCTGAAACGAACCCCACCGAAAGAAACAAGACCCCGACCCACCACAGATTGGGAACGGGCGATTTTGTCGCGCCGGCCTGCGATTGAAACTGAGGACGATGATGATGAGTGGGAGGTGGAGACAAAGGGCAGCGGACTTGGGAAGAACGACATTGACGCAATTAACGACTTGTACATTGGCCTTGGTTCGATACGGGGTGGCAATTCTTTGACAAAGCTTCGCCAACAACTTTCCGCGTTGATTGAAAAGCTGCTTCGACGTGGTATTATCAATGAATTGCAAGCTCAAAATATTTTCGCCAATTACATAAAGAGGTGAAATGCGTCACCTGGTAATCGACTCGAGCCTTGCCAAGTTGCAACGCGATGGGGGGGGGGGGCAACCAAAAGTCACACGACTTCACAATAAGATTTGACCCCCCTCTCAGACTCGGTGAAGGAAAAAACATGTTGCGGCGTTCGACGAGCTTATCACCATGAGCTATTCCTGGTACAACATCGCGGCAGAGTACGACAACAACACCTTCAAGTGACGGAAAACAGGCGAAGCTTGGAAAACCCTGACCGTTCCTGACGGGATGTATGATTACACAGATCTCAACCGCTTTTTGCAAACACAAAGCGGCTTCGTCGACCCCACCCGCCGCAGAAAAAAAACACATCTTCAACCTGAATTCGATTACGCCATCACCCGTGTTGTGATTGGGGTGGAAAGGGGCTACGAGCTGGATCTCACAACGGAAAATTTCAGCAAATTGTTGGGTTTCAACAAGAAAGTCCTGTCTGGAGCCACAACCTTCACGGGGGACACCGTTCCAGACATTACGAGGAGTGCTGACTGGGTGTTCCTGCATTGTAGCCTTATCGAACGAGAACCCGACAATTTGGCGAGCGATGTTTTGTTCACCTTTTCCACGGCCAACCTCGAGGTGAGCTACCCTTTCACAAAAGAGCCTCTCCGCCCAAAATTTCACCCGGTGAACAAAACTTACATCGAACAAATAAGAATATATGTAACTGATGGGAGAAACAATATTCTCAACCTCAACCACGCCGATGTTGCTTTGGCTCTGATGATCAAGGAAATTTCTGAATGAAGTATATGAACCGACCGGCAGAGTGGAAAAGATTTTATGACGGGCGTGCTGGGCGCTTCCGCTACAAACACAAAGGCACGGGGGTTGTTTGGGATACCCTCATGGCAATCGGAAAGCGGGTCGTGAAGGCGGCCGCCCCCCTCGCAAAGAAGACAGCCTCGAAGGCAGCCTCGAAGGCCGTCGAAAAGGTGGCTGAAAAGGCAAGCCAAGCAGTTGTTGAGCGGGGTGGCAAAAAAATCCGCCAACTGCTGCGAAGACGCACAACAAAGCAGACAGTTTTGGATGTGATTGGAGGTGAGTTGGTTGTGGTCTGAGCTTCCTTGCAGAAAATATCTTCTTTGATATAAGATGCCAACTGTGTATCACCCGTTCAAAGTCGCTTTGTCTGAGGACCAAAGGCGCAGTCTCGCGAAGGCGGTGAAGAAAAGGGTGGCTGTGACTCTGCGTGTCAAGCCGGGACAAATTGGAAATGGTGACAGCCTTCCATTGACCACCACACAAATAAACCGCCTGAAAAAGGCCTCCCACGCCGGCCGCGGTGCAGATATCACATTCAGTAAGTCACAAATTGGACAAATAAAAAAGCTGCTCGGTGGCAACATTTTTTCTGTTGCCCGGGCTCTTGCCCCTGCTGTTGGGAAGACTTTAGGGATGGTCGGTCTCAGCTTCGGTGTGGAGAAACTTTTGAAAAAGATTTGCAAAGTTGGCCCCCAGGAGGTGGAACTGTACAAACGTGTGCAAATGATGCACCCCTCGCAGAAATTGGCTCTTGAAAAGTATCTTGTTGGAAAGGGTATGGTCAGTGGTGGGGGCGCAGCTCAATACGGGGGCTTTCTTGGAATGTTGGCTTCCATCGGCATTTCTTTAGCCGTAAGTCTCGTGAAGATGTTAGGGCGTGGGATGCGGGTGGGCCAGGCGCGGTCAAGAAGGTCTGCACCCCCTCGTCTTCCTGCGCCACACACAGGGAGAGGAATGCAAATGCGCCCTCCTCCGTTTTTCGGAAGGAAGATTGGGAACGCCAGTTGTTTGGGAAAAAAAGATGAGGTTTAAGGATGTTCCGCTTTCCAATGTTGACTTGGTGAAGTGGTGTGAATATCTTGACATCCCACTCAAGGGCGTCTTCTCACGCAACGAAGCCAAACCTCTCCATCATTCACCCTGCATCATTAACCTGGATGATTTCGGAAGTTTGGGCACATATGGGGTTTGCTGCTGGCACCCGCCTCGGGGCGGGAAATGGAATATTTCGATTCTTTTGGTCTACCTCCCCCAGACGAGTGGGAACAGGAAATGCGAAAGGCAGGCCACAAAACCTTTCGTCGAAATGACAACCAAATCCAGTGGATTGGAAGTGTGCGGTGTGGGTATTACTGCCTGCTTTTCCTCAACGAACGCAACAAAGGTGCAAGTTACAAAGACATTCTGAAAATGTTTTCTGACGATGTTCATCACAATGAGCAGGTTGTAAAAAATTATTTCGTGAATATACCTTGACTCATGGTGAGTTGGTATTGTGTGCGAGACAAACGTAAATCCCTGAACGTGCCTGGGTCTGAAAGGGTTGTCACAACCAAAAATGGGCGAAAAATGGGGAAGGCCAAGTGCGCGGTTTGTGGAATAACAAAAACCCGCTTCCTCCCGAAAGGAAAACAGGGAAACTGACGGGGCCCTCTCGTGCAGAGGGCAATTCGCATCTCAAGATGGGCGACGGTGTTTTAACTGACCTTTCGGGCACTGCGCTCGACTTCACTTTGCAACATGGGATTCCATATCTCGCGAAAAAAGGAGTGGAGGCCGGCCGCTATTACGCTTCTGAAGCGCTGTGCAACCCGCAGCTCCATAAAAAGGCCATCAACTATGGGGTGCGCAAGGCCACTCCTGTGTTGCAAAAGGTTGGAAGTGAGCTGTTGGACCAGCTTTCCACGAAGGTGCGCCCCAGCATCCGTTACAAAACCGACATCCCATTGGAGCGGGAATACCTGTTCCCTTCCCATTCGTTGATTTCAAAAACATGTGGAGTGTCATCTCTTACCCCAAACTTTTCAAGGGCCCCGAAGTTTCTGCTAAAGAGGGGCGAGCAATG